>CAUYLG010039749.1:0-12978 GCA_963573385.1 Cacajao melanocephalus
ACTTTGACAGAATTTAAAGTTCCAGAGACTGGTTGTGTAACAAATGTAAAGTCATCTCGTATTTATAGATTATAAGGCTTAGTTTCATTAAGATGTCAATATGACTCAAAGTGATCTACAGGTTTAGTGTAATTGCTCTCAAAATCTCAGTGACATTTTTTCTTCAATTATAGAAAAATCCATCCTTATAAATTGCCTAAAGTTTATACACAATTTCAAGGGATCCCAAATGGCCAAAGCAATCTTGAAAAAGAATAACAAAGTTGGAAGTCTTTTACTTCTGAATTTCAAAATGTAATATTAAAAGCTACAGTAGTCAAAAGTGTGGTACAGCAGTAAAGACATACAGAGAGACCAGTGGAATGGATTACAGAGTGCAGAAGGAAACCCTTACACATATGGTCAAATGAGTTCAATAAAGATGCCAAGACTATTCAATCAGGGAACGGACAGTCTTTCAACAAATGGTGTGGGAAAACTAGATATCCACAGGCAAAAGAATGAAGTTAAACCCTTACCTTATATCATGTTAAAAAGAAAAGAAAACCTCAATAATGAATCAAAGACCCAAGTGTAAGACCTAAAACTATACAACTCTTGTTTTTTTGAGACAGAGTCCCACTCTGTCGCCCAGGCTGGAGTGCAGTGGTGTGATCTTGGCTCACTGCAATCTCTGGCTCCTGGGTTCAAACAACTCTCTACTTCAGCCTGCCAAGTAGCTGGGACTACAGGCACCCACCCCCACGCCTAGCTAATTTTTGTATTTTTAGTAGAGATGGAGCATCTTGGTCAGGCTGGTCTTGAACTCCTGACCTCTTGATTCACCCACTTTGGCCTCCCAACATGCTGGGATTATAGGCATGAGCCACCGTTCCTAGCCGACAACTCTTAAAACATAAAAGGAGAGCTTCCTTTGGCAATGATTTCTTGAATATGACAGCAAAGGCCCAAACAACAAAAGGAAAAGTAGACAAATTGGATTGCATTGAAGGATGCTATTAACAGAGTTAAAAGGCAACCTACAGAATGACAGGACAGATGTGCAAATTACATGTGGAAGAGTTCCCATCTAGAATAGATAAAGCACTCTCACAATGCAATGACAAAAACCCAACTAACACAGTTCAAAAATGTGCAAAGGACGTGAATAGACAGTCCTCCAAATAAGAGATCCAAATGACCAATCAGCACATAAAAAGATGCTCACCATCACTAATTATTAGGGAAACAAACCAAAACCACATGGGGAAGCTGGGCATGGTGGCTCACACCTGTAATCCCAGAACTCTGAAAGGCAGAGGTGGGCGGATCACTTGATGTCAGGAGTTTCAGACCAGCCTGGCCGACATGGTAACACCACATTTCTACTAAAAATAGAAAAATTTGCTGGGTGTGGTGGTGTGTGCCTGAAGTCCCAGATGCTTGGGAGGCTGAGGCAGGAGAATTGCTTGAACCCAGAAGGCGGAAGTTGCAGTGAGCCAAGATTGCACCACTGCACTCTAGCCTGTGTGACAGAGTGAGACTCCATCTCAAAAGAAGAAGAAGAAGAAAACCCACAGGGAGAGGCCACCTCAGACTCATTAGGTTGGCTGTAATCAATACAGAAAATAACAAGTGTTAGTGAGGATGCTGAGCGGTTGGAACCCTTGTGTGCTCTTACTGGGAGTTTAAAATGGAGCTGCAGCTATGGAAAACAGTATGGCAATTCATCAAAAAGTTAAAAATAGGCCAGGCGCGGTGGCTCACACTTGTAATCCCAGCACTTTGCGAAGCCGGGGCAGGTGAATCACTTGAGGCTAGGAGTTCGAGACCAGCCTGGCCAACATGGTGAAACCCCATCTCTACTAAAAACACAAAAATTAGCCAGGCATGGCGGTTCAGGCCTGTAATCCCAGTTACTCGGGAGGCTGAGGGATAAGAATCACTTGAACCCAGGAGGCAGAGGTTGCGGTGAGCCAAGTTTGAACCATTGCATTCCAGCCTGGGCGACAGAGCAAGACTCTGTCTCAAAACAAAGAATTACCACATAATCCAGCATTTCCACTTCTGAGTAAGTACCCCCTACAATTCAAAGGGCATCACCCATTTATACACTGATGTTCATAGAAGCGTTGTTGAGAGCAAATTCTGACACGTGTGAGAAATCATATTGTTTGCTGAGAAATCCTATTGACAGTGGCGGAAAGGGAAACCTAGTTGGCCCCACAAAGTGGAAAACTGCCTCCAAAGCAGAAAACTACTCAAAGCATCATAAACAGTAACCAATATAAATATGTCTCATGCCAGATGAATTAGTTCTTTGAACACAGGATACGTGACCCTTTCCTTTGTTCCCTCGTAAAGAGTGCCTTCTAGTTTGTCTTTAACCTATGGTAAATACACACTAGCTGCCTGGTTAGTTTACCTTTAACCAATGAAAGAACACAGGGCATCTGCTTGTAAAACTTGTCACTGGAAAGTCAAGAATAAATACGTAGGTCAGAGTCTGCTCTGGACTCTCAGTTGGAAATGCTGTGAGACCCTTGGTGCTCCACTCTGAACCCACCTTTTGCTCTCTATCTCTGTGTCTGTTTCTTGATTCCTTCGGCGCCGCCTGGGTTGGGGTCTCCACGGCTGAGCTGCTCTCAGCACATCATTATTGATAGCAGCCAAAAGATAGCAGCAACCCAAGTGGCCACTAACAGATAAACAAACAAATGTGGTCTCTCCATACAGTCAAACATTATTCAGCCTTAAAAAGGAAGGAAATTCTGACATATGCTAGCACAAGGATGAACCTTGAGGACATTATGCAAAGTGAAATAAGCCAGTTATGAAAAGAGAAATACTCTATGATTCCACTTATGTGAAGGACCTAGAGTAATCAGATTCACAGAGACAGAAAGTAGAGTGGTGGCGGCCAGGAGCTGGGAGAGCCAGTAATGGCTTATTTAATGGGGATAGAGTTTCAGTTTGGCAGGATTTAGTGAGTTCCAGAGTTTGGCTGCACAAAAATATTAATGTATTTACACTGAAGTGTGTGCTTTGAAATGGTTATGGTAAATTTTTTGTGTTTTACCACATTTAAAATGTTTGACATTGGAAATGTATATTTATTCAGCACCTCTGTGCTGGGCATGATGATACAATTATGAACACCGTAGTTATAAAAAACACTCTGAGGGAGGTAAAATTCTAAGTGTAAAAACTAGCATAGACAGACAATAATAGACACAGACCCACAGGACTCAGATAGGAGGCTTATTAGACAGAGATTATAGATTTTGGCAGGGAACTAGAAATTATTAAAATTACTAATCACTAAATTTGTAGTTTAGTAATTAACTTAGCCAATTAGCTAATTTACTAATTACTGAAAATTACATACTGAAAAAGAACCAGAATGTAGTAGAAAGAGACGGCAGAAAAGGCCACCTAAAGCCCATCTTTTAGACAGTTCTCTTAGCAGATAAGGGATAGAAGGGCACTTCCTGGCGAGGTGTGGTGGCTGATGCCTGTAGTCCCAGCTACTCAGGAGGCTGAGGCAGGGGAATCACTTGAATGCAGCAGGTAGAGGTTGCAGTGAGCTGATACTGAGCCACTGCACACCAACCTGGGCAACAGAGTGAGACTCCATCTCAAAAAAATAAATAGCAGGGTGCGGTGGCTCATGCCTGTAATCCCAGCACTTTGGGAGGCTGAAGCGGGCGAATCACTTGAGGTCAAGAGTTAGAGACCAGCCTGGCCATACCCCATCTCTATTAAAAATACAAAAATCAGCCAGGTGTGGTGGCAGGCGTCTGTAACCTCAGCTGCTCAGGAGGCTGAGGCAGAATTGCTGGATCCCAGGAGGCAGAGGTTGCAGTGAGCCACTGCACTCCAGCCTGGGTGACAGAGCGAGACTCCATCTCAAAAAATCTAAACAAAGCCCATCTTTTAAACAGTTCTAGCAGATGAGGGATAGAGGAGCGCTTCCTTACCCTGGGAGCTCTGAGTGTCCAGTCTGTGCCCTTGACCACCACACTTGATGGCGAAACAGTAGAGCACCCTCCACTGCAAGCTGTACTGAAGATCCCGCCCACACAGTGAGGGTTCCCTTTAGCCTGCACTTGGGGTTGGATGCATCCCGAGCTCTCAATGCATCGTGTGTTAAGTTTCCACCCTCCCCTTGGCTGGGAAGTATGTCTTGGTCTTCCGTCTCCAGGGTGCTGGTGGCAGAGCCTGACATGGAGTGAGCGCTCCATAGACGCTTGTTGAATTTCCTAGGAACTCAGCAGGCTGGGCCTAACACCACTGCCTGCGAAGGCCTGGCTGGTCTTGAACTCCTGACCTCAGGTGATCCACCCACCGTGACCTCCCAGAGTGCTGGGATTACAGGCGTGAGTCACCGCACCCGGCCTCCCTTCCGTCTTAAGGCTGAGTCATATTCTGCTGTGTGGATGGATCACACTGTGTTTATCTTTTCATCTAATGGTGGACCCATCAGTTGATTTTGCCTTTTGGCTGTTGTGAATCGCGCTGCTGTGAGCACAGGTGTGCACATGTCTCCCTGAGTTCCTGCTTTCTATTCTTTTGGGATGGATGGCAGGGGGTTTGTTAGAGTAAATGGTAATGCTGTGTTTAAATGTTTTGAGGGACCATCATTTGTAAAGTGTTTTGTTGTTGTTGTTGTTGAGATGGAGTCACACTGTGTCACCCAGGCTGGAGTGCAGTGGCATGATCTGACCTCACTGCAACCTCCTCCTCCCAGGTTCAAGCCATTCTCGTGCCTTGTCTTCCTGAGTAGCTGAGATTACAGGCGCCGGCCACCACACCTGGCTCATTTTTGTATTTTTAGTAGAGACAGGGTTTCACCATGTTGGCCAGGCTAGTCTCAAACTCCTCGCCTCAGGTGATCCGCCCACCTCGGCCTCCCAGAGTGTTGGATTACAGGTGTGAGCCACCTCACCTGGCTCTTGTAAAGTGTTTTAATCATCGTGTTTTACTGTTCCGGAGCTGGGGTTGTGATCTCAGTCCTGCTTCTCTCCACTCCTGCTAAGGGACTCCCTGTAGGCAGCCCAGTCCCTGCCTCTGACCGGGAGACAGCATACCTGGAAGTGAAGTTGGGTCGGTCCTGTCCCAGTGCTGCTGCTGTTTTAGGTAAATATCCTGTGGGGTGAAGAGAGAAAATCCCAAGTGCACCTGTGGAACACCATAGGCATCCGCCAACTCAGGACAGTGGGAGAGGTGGGGTGTTGGAGGGGAGGTGAACCTGGAAGCTGCTTAGCCCCGCTGTCCCCCTCCCTGACTTTTTTTTTTCTGAGTTGGGGTCTTGCTCTGTTACCCAGGCTGGAGTGCATTGTGATGTGATCTTGGCTCACAGCAGCCTCTGCCTCCCAGGTTCAAGAGAGTCTCCTGCCTCATCCTCCTGAGTAGCTGGGACTACAGGTGAGTGGTACCACACCTGGCTCATTTTTGCATTTGTAGTAGAGCTGGGGTTTCGCCATGTTGGCCAGGCTGGTCACCAACTCTTGACCCTAGGCAATCCGCCCACCTCGGCCTCCCAAAGTGCTGGGATTCCAGGCGTGAGCCACCACGCTCAGCCAAGCCCTGCTCCGTTCTAATCCCACTGCCCGTGAAAGGCTTCTGGAAGCTCACAGAAACAATGGCCCCAGTATGACGGCTCTCATTCCCTTGCTCCCTGAGTTCTGGGGACCCACAGTGAGGAGTGACTGCTTTCCTCACTCACCTGGATGTGATGTGATGTGATGTGATGTGATGTGATGTGATGAGCCTGGTCAGAGAAGTTTGCTGTTGCCTACTTGCACCTGGTCAGGCCCCTGCCCTGTGGACATTGCCCCCACTGAATCCTCATGCCTCAGTTTACTCAGCTAACTCAGATCTCCAGCCCTGCCCCAGGCTGAGTTAGGCTCCTCCCTGTCATGCCATCTGGGACTCTCCCATGTAATACTTTATTTATTTTTTTTGAGATGGGCTCTCTATCACTCCAGCTGGAGTGCAGTGGCACGATCTCAGCTTACTGCAGTCTCTTTGCTGGTCTCCTTCATGTGACTTGCAGGGTCCTAACGTGCAAGCTGGCTAACTCTAAAGGCAGGAGTCCTTATCAGGGTCTCCTAAAATCCTGTTCCCCAATCCCCTGCTTTTTCTGCTTGAACTTTTATGGGGGAATCCCTCCTCACGGGCATTACATGATGGGGTAAAACGCCTAGAAACCTAACGATAGCTAAAAATGAAGACTGTTGGGGAAAGCTATTCCTTCTCCTATGAGTGAACCTCATTTGGGAGTGGGTTGATTAGGAACTAGTTGTGACCCTGTGTGTACTTGGAGTGGGGAGGCTAGCTCTACTAAAGTCCTTACATCTGTAAGCTTTCTTAGGCAATAGGGTTTGTGTAGATACGTTCTTACATTGCAATTCAAACCTGAGGGGATGACTTGCTGTTTGAACTCGCAAGCCAAAAAACTCAAAAGCTTCCAGCAGGCAGTGACTTCTTGGCCTCTTATTAGAGGACAAACGACTTTCCTGCTCTAACCAACATCCTTCTACCTTTGAGCAAACCCATAGCCTGCCTTCTGTGACCAGGTCTTGGGGACAGTGGCCCCTTGCTTTTCTATCCCTTAAGCTTCCTGATACACTCCTTTAGAAACGAGCAGCTACAGGGTTGCTCTGAAAAATCTTGTCCTAAAATCTCTTCTGTCGCTGATAAAAGGGAACAGGTGTACTACCAAACCCAGACAAACATGATTTTGAATTTGCCAAAATTTCTTAAACCTGAAGACTCCCGTGTCTCCTCCAGCTGAAGAGAATAAATACCAGTGTGAGTTGAACCGGAACACCATAGTAGTTACAGTATCAACCTTGAAAACTAGGGTTTTCTCCAATGGGTTTAGCTCAGATTCTTTAGGCACTACCCTGGGATATAGATCATCTTTAGGAACTGGACTGACAGGAATTTCTCTAAAAAGATTTTAACTAAACAGCTTCTAGAAACTCCGTGGTGGCTTAGGTCTGAGATGCCACTCATTGACCTCACCTGAGAGGAGCTTGGTGTCCACGCTGCAGGTATAGGTGATGGCCTGGCATGTTATCTACCTGAGTTTGTGCAGTCAACAGCTACACATGGGTACTCTCCCTGGCAGCTCCCAGGAATGGGTTAGAGTGCAGTCCTAATGCAGTAAAGCTAAGCTGGAGTGATCCAGTATTATACTCAAACAGGCCGAAGGCTTTGGAGAAGCAAATAAAGCCTAAATGTGCACAATGGTAACCTGAGGAAGTTGATATGCACCTGCCACTTCATGTAGCTGGCCTGGGAAGCAGAACCAGAGGCCTGGAGGGTGGCTCAGCCTGCTGAACTGGGAAGCTGTGTGGGACATGTTGGCCTGCCTTGAAAACTTTGTGAGGGGAGTCAGTGTGGCGTCTGCCCAGCCGTGAGCTAGATCTGGGCCAAAGTATGAGAACTTAAAACTCCTAAAGTATCCCCTCTGAAAGCTACTTCAAGCGCTAAAGGAGCTATTACTTTCAGATTGGAGGTGGAAGTGCTAGGGTCTGGATTCAGGACTAATCTTTTGAAGTGGAACTACTTGACCAGGGCATCAGTCTCTGGTCCTGTATGTGGAAATCATCTCACAGTAGTGTAATATGGCTGTGGTTTGGGGCATGTGGGCTTGAGTTCACCTGAGATCTATCATTTAATGGCTCTGTACTTGGGCAAGTTACTAAATGTACAAAAGAGGCTTAAGCTGAAGTTTGTGATGACATTCTGGATAAAGGGCAGTGTACATCTTAGTATCTGCTCAGTAAATGTTAGCTGGTACAGTTTCCCTACTCTGAGCTTGTCACGAATGTCTTAGCACCTGCACTTTCTGTAGAATAGCACTCATTGGTAACAAGTACATCACTCAAACCAAACTGCCTTATACCTTGTAGCCCAGCAGGTTCTCTAAATCCAGCTATGGTGCCTCGTTGTCTGCTTAGCGCTCACCTGCCCAGACTTTGCACCGGGGACTTTATGGCTACTCAAGTTTCTTCAAATGTCCTTAAAGCATGGATGAAAAGTCGTGTAGCTTGTTGGGGTTCCCAGAGGATGGTTGGTGATAAAGAATCTTGTAACCTCAAACCTGGGCCAGTAATCCAAGAAGGTTCACATAAACTATTTACCTGCCTTAACGAAAGAGTCCAAGAGGAATGGATAGAATCTTGACTTTTGCAGGTTGAGGAAGGCTTGGCAATTAAACTTCACAGCTGCTACTAGCTGCTAATTATTCTACAAGTGCTATTTTTGGCCTAATGGTTACATAGCTATGGCTGTAACTTATGACTAAGGGCTGGGGAGATGGCCAGGAATTCATACAGACCTTCAGCTCTAGTACTTGGTTTAGCAGCAAGTTCTTGGGGATAGGTAAAAGGGCAAGGTGGAGGACAACTGACCGTGACTTAAACCCAGGTCCCATAGATCCCTAAAACCTTACATGGCTGAGTCAGCTTGTGAGCCTAGAAGCTACGTGGTATGGATATGGAACCAACAACAGTTGAGGGATATTGGGCTCTATGCAGCTCAAATCTGAAGCTCAGAATCGAGAGTTTCTAGTCCTGACAGGGTTCCCAGCCTGTTCAACTGATACACGAGAATCTGCTGAGTGCATAAGCAGACCTGCGATGCGCGTGAACTCAAGGCTGTCAGTTGTTGCTGATAATGAGCTAGTTAACCCAATCGTCTAGGCTTCCTGTATCCTACTTTAATCATGCCAGAACTGTTAAATGGATGGCTCCAGAACTAGGTAGAATACAACTTCTAGACGTATACGGAGAAGCAATTCATGACAAAGCTTGGCTTCTAGGCTTTCCATAATCGACCCTCAGTGGCAGGGCAGTGTGTGATGGGCTATATGGCCAAAATGCTCAGGTCACAGGCTTTGGGTCCAGATGTAGCTTTGGCCTGGATCCTGCCACATTTATTGTCTTGGATGAGTTACTTAAGCTCTTCCAAGAGCTGAGACTCGACCTATTAAAGTATCTCTGGCCCATGAGGCTTCAATGGTAACTAGTAGGAAGCTGGGCATACTGCCAAATCCATAAGTAACTATTGACTGATGGCCCTGAACTCCCTTTCCTGCCTAGATGGCTTGGCTTCTGTTCCAGGTGTGGTTTGAGGCTCCCCCCTGCGTAGCCCCATGCCTCGAGCATAAGCTGTCCTCCAGGCTTGGCAGCATCTACCTCTTCCATGTTGGTTCCTAGTGTTCCATCTTTTGCCACCAAACTATGTACCTGTTGAGTAACTCATACTTTTATTCTAGAATGAGTGAGCAACAGTGGGGAAGGGGATTTATATGGCTGGCTCTCAAAGTTAAGGCCTCTGGCAGGAATGATCTGGGAGGCCCTGGCCATAGGGGCTCTCCTTTCTCAACCTACTTTGTCATAGCCTATGTGTTTCTATAGAGATGGCAAAGTGTCCGAACACTTGGCTACTGCTCCTTTCCTTTCTGGTCAGCTGGGCTCCCTTCCTAGACCAGGTAGTAAGGTTTGGACTAGCTCACAGCATGTGTAGCCTAGCCTTTCCTGAGAACTAGCACAATAACCCCAACTCTCGGTGACTTGAAACAGTATATGGTCTTTCATGAAAGTCTCAATTGAAGAGGTAGCCCAGGGCAAGAAATAGTGCCTTCTGCCATACATGGAGTTATTCCTGTGGGAAACCATAAGTGAGGGCAGACTCTGCCCTGACTGGACTCTTCAGAATCACTCATGTCGGTCTCTGGTCCTGTCTACTGCTCTGGGTTACCCCAGAGTGACTTTGCTTTGTGGAAGCTCTGTGGCAGGCCTTGATGCTTGTTTATCCTAACCATTTTCCAAGAGACCAAGTGTCTCCCAGTAGACTGGAAAACAAAGCTGGTGTTTTCCAGGTCCCCACAATCTCATGGACACATAAACTTGGCAATCACTTCTGTTTTCTCATTAAACCATAAACCCATAGACAGATCTTTTATCTCAAGATGAAAACCCCAGTGAAGTCTGAGATCCTACAGATCATACCTCTATTGAGAAACTAATTTTCCTTCCTAAACTCTGGACAAGATGGTGAAAAATTTCATGTTTAAGGAGCATACTAGAAATATTGCAGGCTTGCTACCCACCTTACCCTTGTGATGACCTCAAAGTAAAAGTTTGCTTCATATCCAGACTGGTAGTAGGTTGCTTTATTATTGAATTTCACTTTAGGAAGGCCTCCTTTGCTCAATAGAAGGAATCCTAGGACAAGTTTAGGCTTCCATCTTACAGGACTCTAATCTCTAAACTTAGTTTCAATAACTTACTTGAACCATCAACCTTTTCTCTCTCACTTGATGCTCTTACTCTAACCCTTAATTAGCTTGTAAGGTCAGTTCTGACCTTACATCAAGAAAACCAAACAGGAAGCTCTTCCTAGGTCCATCAGAGAACTTGTGTTACAGGGAAAACCTCTGCCTGGAAAACTGGAAGGACAGGGCTATGGGGGTATAGCTTTTCAGAAACAAAAAGCCTGCCTGGGGCTAGCAACCAACCAGTAGAAGGGTCCGGGGCCCCCCAAGAGAAGCAAGAAGCCCAACAGGGGAAGAACATTTTGCAGGAGATCTATTTTGCCTAACGAGGAAGACAAACCCAAGCCTTGCTTGCTGGAGAAGTAGGGAAGTGTCAGCTTGAGGATTCACGAGCTTCACCTGGCCTTCTTGTATGGCAGCATTGCAGATGACTGGAGTGGGATGGAATACGATCAATGAAGGGCACTTGAAGGAATTTGTTCTGAAATCTCTTAAAGAACTTGGAGTGTCCTTATGACAGACCTTTCTACTGTGCTTTGGGCAGTCAGTTCTGATTGTTTCCAGCCAGTGGTCTTCCATGTTCTCTTCTGCCTGGTTACATAAGAAAAGTAGAGCTGAAGTCCCTAATCTACAAGTATAGTTGCCTTATGTTGCTAGAGTAATCTTGGATTTCTGTTTACCAGTCGCTAGTGTTTGCATAGGTGGAAGTTAAGCAGAAATCATAAGTGTGATCAGGAAAGTCTGACAAAGCTCTTCAGGACTAAGTTCTGCCTTCTGGCTAGTAACTTAAAGTGCTGTGTCCACTGGAAGCTGTGCATTACCTGACCTGGTCACTTAAAGACTTGAATCTTCCAGGGAGGGGACATGGCCTCTTGAAATAGATACCTTTCCATAGGTAAACATTCATTCCAATTTGTATAGTCTTCCATCTTGGCTGTGGAACCTTAGATCTTGGTTCCTAAACTCATTGAAGGTCAGGCTTGTTGGCATTGTGCAGCTCCAACTGCTATAGCAATAACTACCACCTGTGCCAGGCGTGGTGGCTCTTGCCTATAATCCCAGCACTTTGGGAGGCTGAGGAGGGTGGATCATGAGGTCAAGAGATTGAGACCATCCTGGTCAATATAGTGAAACCTCATTTCTACTAAAAATACAAAAATTAGTGGGGCATGTTGGCATGCACCTGTAGTCCCAGATACTTGGGAGGCTGAGGCAGGAGAATTGCTTGAGCCCAGGAGGCGGAGGTTGCGGTGAGCCGAGGTCGCACCATTGCATTCCAGCCTAGGTAACAAGAGCGAAACTTCGACCAAAAAAAACAAAAAAAACAAAACCAACAACAAAAAAAACCTACCACCTGTAAGGCCTAGGACAAACAGGGAAGGTAGCCATACAGGTACATAAGGGATTAAAAGGTTATGAACTGCCTATTTGAAGTGAATGTTCTCCAAAGAAATGATACCAGGCACAGACAGGCAGAAGACAAAGTTATAAGTGAATTGGATGAGAAACTAGGGAACTGGGAAGGTTGGGAATAGTGGCTGAGGGGAAAGATTAGGATAAATGCCTCAATTGAATATGTAATAACGGTGCTGACAAGGGTTCCCTACTATGGTATTGGTTGTGCAATGAGATACTAGGTTCAGGATCCTATTGACTGGAATGAGATGCACAAGTGGGAAACCTTTAGATGAACAAAACTAATTTCTTTGATGTTTTCAAGCAAAGCTCAGACCTGTGTCCTTTGAGAAAACCTTGAGGGGGCCCTCTCTGTACTTATCTGCCCTGGGCTGCAAACTGCAGTAGAGTCTGGGCAGGAACGGCTGAGGCTTCTCTTAACCATCCACTTGTGTCTGTACTCAACTCTTGCTTGGTCAGACTCATTGCCCCCACTGGTGTGAGCCTCTGCTTAGGTTTTATCTGTTTCTCCCTATCTTCCTTTACCCAACCCTGTCTTCTATTGAAGAATGGATCAGAGCAAAGGGTACACCTCTTTCAAGCTTGAAAGACTGGAAAGTGACTGTCAGGACTAGAAAGTAACCTTGACACTTAAAGATGGCTTATGAGATTTCTGTGGGGAAATAGGTTCCTGAAACTGGCAGTGCCTGTACATACTTTAATAGGATGGCTATCTGAGCTCCCTCAAATGAATATGCTTTGGACTTAGCCTTTGTCATGCTTCCCTTAAAGCTACTCAAGCCTTAAGCTCAATCCTGTGAGCACTTGAAGAAACTTCCGTTTCCCTTAGTCTGACGTCACCCTATGTACTCAGTGCTCTACCAAAAGTACCATGCGTGCACCCCCCATAAGTAACGAGCAGACAGATTAAGATGGTCTATGAATAAAACATGAAGTTTGAAGTCTCATGTTACCTTGGAGGGAAAGGATTGAATATTGCCACAGTGCATTCAAAGGCTCGAATTGCATAGGAGTTCGGGAACTTTGAGCTATTAACACCTACTCATGCATAAACAAAGGCTCTGCACAGAATTCCATAAAGGAAGTCTTGTGTAATTAAACAGAATATTCAGCTACTTGGTCATGCAAAATTCCATGTTCATGGCTGTTACCGTCTGAAGTAGAGGACAGTAATGATGACAGTGTGTAAGCTGAAGTTCAGAAATGAAACATTCCACATTGAAAAGGGCCACCACACTGGCACTAAGGAGTTAATGAAGATTGGGAGAATGCAGTGTTTCCTATCCTTA
>CAUYLG010039752.1:0-29615 GCA_963573385.1 Cacajao melanocephalus
TGATAGACTGGACAAAGAAAATGTGGCACATATACACCATGGAATACTATGCAGCCATAAAAACCGATGAGTTTGTGTCCTTTGTAGAGACATGGATGAATCTAGAAACCATCATTCTCAACAAACTGACACAAGAATAGAAAAACCAAACACCACATGTTTTCACTCATAGGCAGGTGATGAACAACAAGAACACTTGGGCACAGGGAAGAGAATAACACTCACTGGGCTAGGTGAGGGGGTGGAGGGGAGGGGAGGGGAGGGACAGTGGTTGGGGGCAGGGAGGATGGGGAGGGATAACAGAGGGAGAAATGCTTGATGTAGGTGATGGGGTGGGGGGTGGGATGATGGAGACAGCAAACCACCATGGCATGTATGTACCTATGCAACAATCTTGCAGGATGCAGGATGTGCACATGTACACCAGAGCCCAAAATACAATAATAAATAAATAAATATATGAGGCATTAAGGAAACTTATGGGACACTGTAAATCATTTGTCTACTGGTAGTTACATGGATTAAAATACTGGTATGAAGATAAATATATTTCCATCCAGTTGAGCACCTTAGGAATTTCATACTGTAATAAAATCAAATTCATCAACTAAAGAAGAAATCATAACAAAATTTGTAAAATATTAAGAATTTAATTAAATAAAAATACTAGTTAAAAATGTATAGAATTCAGAAAAGTTCAGAATTAGTGAGCTAAGCAACAACATTAAGAATTCACAATTAACTTGAAGTAGAATATGATAAAAATAAGATCATATAGAAACATAATAGAAAATTACATTAATCAGAATAGGACAAATTACAGCAATTTACAACTATAATATAATCATAATAATTATTAGTAAAGGCAAAATTATTTTTATTCTTTAATGAAAAATAATAAATTCAAAACACTGGCTAACTAATAAATAAAAGAAAAACACTAAAATGTTATTAGGATTAAAACTGTTGCATAATTAAAAAATAGTAGGCATAATGATTAGATGTTGAAACACATTGTACCAATTAATGTTAACAGTAAGAAAAACAAATTAAATTCCCAAGAACAAAATAACATTCACCAAAATCTAGTCAAAAAGAAATACAAAACTGAATGTTCTATAATCATTTACACAATGCAGCTGATTATTGAAAATTTTTCTAGATATATGTCATCAGCCCCAGAAAGATTTTAGAGAACTTCCTGCAAACAATGAAAGAAATCAAAATTATAATTTTACACAAATTCTCTCAGAAAAGAGAAGAGAAGGGGCACTTTTCAATTCATTTTATTGGAGAAACAGAATGTTAATATTAGACAAAGACAGTAAAAGAAAAATATTGATCAATCACTTTTATGAGTATAGATGCAATAGCAATACCATAAATTAACAAGCTAATTTATCAGTGCATTACAAACAATGAGTTTCAATCAAATTGAAATCATAAAAGGAATTCCAGGTTGGTTTAACATTAATGAAAAAACATTAATGTAATTTACTACATAAAATCATTAAAGTAGGAAATATCTCAAAATATGCAGAAAATTTATTCAGCAAGTCACTATGTATAATGATTTTTTAAAAGTTCTTAGATAATTAAGTCAAGAAGAATGTCTTTAAGTTGATAAAAGGTTTCTATAAAATATCTATAGCAAACATCTTTTTTTTTTTTTTTTTTTGAGACAGTGTCTTGCTCTGTCGCCAGGCGCCGGGCTGGAGTGCAGTGACAGGAGCTCAGCTCACTGCAACCTCTGCCTCCTGGGTTCAAGCAATGCTCCTGCCTCAGCCTCCCAGGTAGCTGGGACTACAGGTGTGCACCATTACACCCAGCTAATTTTTGTATATTTTAGTAGACATGGGGTTTCACCATGTTGACCAGGATGGTCTCAATCTCTTGACCTCGTGATCTGCCCGCCTCAGCCTCCCAAAGTGCTGGGATTACAGGCATGAGCCACCGCACAGGGCTGCAAACATCATTTTTACAGCTCTCTTGTTTTCTATCAGATAGCGACAGCGGCATTACATTCTCCCACTATGACAGTTGATTTATCTACTAGTTCTCCTAGTTAAAAAATCTATCAGGTTTGGCTTTATATGTCCTAAGAGAATGTAAATAAGCCCATGAAAATTGAGAAGTAACATTTTTTTTATCATTTTGAAATATCCCTTTAAAAAAAGTTGACTGAAACTGTCAGCTTTATTTCAGATAATATTTTCTTGTTCTTTTTTTTAATCTTTCTTTAATTTCTGCAAAATTCTGTATCTTAGTTTGTGAGGCAATTAGTGTGAAATATGATATACCAATATGATGATATGTGTATTTTATTTGTAGTTTCAAAATTCATTTACCTTTAATATAATAATGATTGTATGTAGCTTGTATTTAACATCCAGTCAATGTTTGATTTTTTGTTTCATGTTTGCTTGTTTTCTGCTACTTTATCAGCTTTTCTGTAATAACCAGTATTATTATTATTAGTACCACTATTATTCAGTATTTCTTCTCCATTAGTGTTTTAATTATACATAGATATACTATAGTTTTAGGGCTTATCTTCACTGTTACATTTTAAAATCTAATGCAATTAGTACTTTAACTTCTTCCTGGAAATGCAAACATGTAAGAATCATTTGACTGAATTAATTATCCTACTCTGTGGTATTATTGCTATGCATTTTATTTTATCACACTTTATAAACTTCAGAAGACATGATGATGCAGTCAATAAGTGTTCATATTTATATTCACTTTTACCTGTGTTTCACATTTATTTCTAGATTCATGTGTTCCTTTATGGAGTCTTTTTATTTCTGCCTGAGAAAATCCTTTAGTATTTGTATTAGTTAGGATGCAGTTAGGAAATAGAAAATACATTAGTAATTTAAGCAGGAACAATTCAATATACCTATTTGTTAACTATTGAAAGGGGTAAAGAAGAATACTGAATGGGTTTAAAGTCACAAATGCAGGAAACAACTACCACTTTTAGAGCTAAGAGAGTGTGAACCAGGAGGGAACCAAGAACTTAGATAAGGTCCTCTGCTAATAGAGATTCAGTATTTTTGGCAAGGGCAAGAACATACAGACTGCTAATGGTAAAGAAACCTGCTGGAATAATTGCATGTCGTAGTGGGAAATCTTTCCAGAAACCATGGCCATAGGTGTTGTACAGGAGTAACCTGCTTGGGTAATAAGGAAACATCCTGAATGTTGACCGCAGTTTTTCCATATGAACTACTGATGTGAGTGCCACCAAGCTTGCCACATGCTTTTGTATTGGCTGTCACGTTGAAAAGCAGCACACCAGATACAAGAAGAAAGCTCTTTTCTGCTTGTCTCATTTCACAGTGTCCTTCCAGAAATCTCTTAAACCAGCTAGCAAAGGAATAATGTCTATTAGGTTCAGTTCTAGTATCACAAAGAAAAGTAAAAAAGAATGAATCATGAGATGACAGGCATTTTTCATAACTGGCAAAGTCCACCCCTTCAGCTTCCAAACACACCATTTATGTAATGTGAGTTTCCATACAGCAAGCAAACTCTAGAATTCCATTTAATAAAAAGTCGTTATCCACTATGTAAGTCCTTTTTATCTCACCAAAATGATGAGGCTCATGGTCCTAATAGCCCATCACTTGTTATATTAATCACTAATCAAATTCAGTCACAATCCCACTGAATATTGTTATCTAAAGACTGAATTACAAAATTATCTACCAATATATTGTATATAAAATAAAAATAAAAATTGGGAAGAAGAGAATATAATCAGTATAATCTAATACACATACATAATAACAAACAAGGAGAAACTGTATAAACTATAGTTCACATTTTAATAACTGGTCATGACTATTTTTAATATTTATGACTTCTTTCTTATACAAGTTTTGCCATATTCCCTTGCTCTCAGAAAAATACTGCATCTGGCCAAGATTTTGTCAGGTGGGGTAACACAAATGTTATTCTGAAAGCTCTGTTTTCAAAAGTCCTGCTTCTTTTGTTTGTGTATTCTATCATTAATCTTTACTTTTGGATATGAAAGTACAAAGAGGTACCCCTAGAGACTCCCAGCGTTCCACATGGATTCCTCTCTGCCTCCATTATAAAACTGCAAATGTATATCAGCCTCATAATCATGATCATTATGAATATATCATCATTTTCATATAATTATGAATATAATCATCAAACCAGAAGAGTAACCACTTCTTGTATTTGTTGAGTTAGTGTCCTAAGGAGCACAAAGTGTCCAGGAGGCATTCTCATTTGTCAATTCAATGGAAACAATGTTGTGTATCTGAGTAGTAGCATTTTTCCTTCAGGAAAAAAAGAATTCCACACTAGCAGAACTCAAAGTTCTTGATACAAGAACCACAGTTTTCACAAATAGACTATTAGGTACACTAGCAAGGAGTCTTTCCCACTTCTCCTTAATTCTCAGACCCATATATTCCAGCAGGAAAGGAGACAGGAACGTAGAAAGGTTTCTTGAGTTTAGCATTGTCTTCCAACTGGCACCGTAACTGAATCTAATTCCATCTTTCTATTAAGCCAGTGACTTCTCAGTGATGTACAAATACAAGTAAACTTTATGAGCATGAGCCCAATTGCTTCACTTCTTTTGCTGTAAAATAAATTTCTTGATAAGAAGCAATTTCATGTAGCACCTAATGATGGTAGACAGGTTGCCCATGAGTCCACTGGTAGCAGAACTGGCAGAAGGATTACTGGGAGATAACACAAATCTATATCCAGAATAAGTGCATACCCCAGAGACGCAGAGTCTCTGCTCCTTTTGTGGAGAAGAGGTCCAATGTAATCAACCTGTCATTAGGTGCCTGGCAATACTCCTCGGGTATGGTGTCATAACTGGGTCTCAGCACTGGTTACTGGTAGAGACATTTTAGGTACTTAGCATTAGTAGTGGCATTAGTAGTAGCAAGGTCATCTTAGGTAAGAGGAAGAACATATTTTTAAACTTATTAGTAGTCTTACTCCTGACAGTATAGACACTTTGTTTATAGTCCCATTGAGCAAATACTATGGTTGCCTGAGAAAGAAGCTTACTGATATTCACAGTGAGTGTCATTATGTCCACTTGATTATTGAGAGTCTTCTCTACAATGTTCTTAGTGTTTATTAATAGGAGATATAAATATCTTCAAATCTGGGCTCATTCTGAAAGCTCTATCCTCGTACCTCTTCCCTAGATTTCCAGTTTTCCAATCTTTTTCTTTCCAAGTCTCTGACCTTTCAGCCAAACTCTTAACAACTGCCTGTGAATCAGAGCATATTTCTATTTCTGGCCAAATAGAGTGGCCAATGAAATTTAAAAAATAAAAAACAAAAATTGTACTGTTCAAATCCTGCCCACTGGAAGGATTTTCCTTTATGACTCTGCTTCAGAATCACCCCTGGGTACATTTGTAATTTCTCAGTCATCTACTTCTGGATTGCATCAGCATATCATGCAGATCCATCTTTTAACCAGGCTCAAGTTTTAATTTCTGATTCAACTAATCGTAAAGAACGTGAAGGCTCAGGCATTTGTTAAAGGAAAGGAGACAGTGTAGCAGGGGTCAGTATCAAGAAAGTATGATCTACCTGCTCAATTTACTTGTACCTTTCAGACATGGCTGAACTTAGTGTCTTACATATAAATATTCTTAGTTGATAATATATTCCTGCTGTGCATGAACAACTTTTTGGCTTTGGGTGAGATAATACCCAGTTAGTGAGAGGTATTCAGGCTGAATGGTCACCGGATACTACCATAGTTAGGCATTCAGTCTCTTCCAAGATCCCGTAGCAAACACGATGCTATTTCTCCATTTTACATCTCTATAATTTTCATTTATTTTTCCATACATTCTCTTTCTTTCTTGAAATATTTCAGCTAGTTCTTTATATTTTTAAACATTTTAAACATGATCATTTAAGTTTTGGTGTTTATTACTCAGTCTCAGACATTTAGAATTTGAGGATCATGGATTATCAAAGTACAAATGTTTAAAGGCTATTAGATACATATCTTTAGTTTTGTAAATAGAAATGAACAGGAGATAAAGGTTATTGAGTTATTTATGCAGAGGTGGTCATTGAGGCCACTGGAAGGAATGAGATCTCCAAGAAAAAGTATGTGGAATAAGAAAAGAGATCATAGGATATAATTTTGAGAAATACTCACATTTAATGTTCAGGGATAAAAGGCATTAAAAGAATAACCAAAGGAAGAAAACAGTAATCAGAAGAAAATTTCACCAAAAGTTAGGAAATAGAATATTTTTGAAGGAAAAAATAATAGACTGGGAAAACGTCCCAGAGTTATTTAATAACTTTTGGTAACAATCTCTGTAGTCTAGGAGTTTTAAAGTGCGTTTTGAAGCCTACTGATAGGACACAAATACTGACTCTACCACTAACAATTGTGTTTTCTAGTTATGGTCTGTGTGTTTCAGTGTCAGTTCTTATGGAGGATTAAATTAAAACATGTAACTAATGAGAATGATGCCTGGTACATGGGAAACCATAACATGTTATTATCATCATTTATGTTACTATTCATTCTATCTTGGCAAAAGTGACACACTGTAGTGATAATGGGTAGAACACAGGCAGCAGATTGAAGAATAAATGAAAGTTAGATTCATGGAAACCCAGAGTAGATAGTATTTTTCATGAACTATTAACACATTTGAGTGGGAATGGTAAGAGATGAAGTGGTGATGAAGTTAAAAGAAGATATTTCTTAATTTTGGATAAACTTGAGAATTTTTACTTTCTGAATGGAAATATTCAATGGAGAAAAGGTTATAGCAAAAAAGTTCCTGAGAACATAGAAAAAGATACCAAAATGCAATAGGTGAAGGGATTTGTTTAGGTATAAGGAGGGAAGCCTCTTTATTGAGGCTACAGATGTGCAAGCAGGTCTGATAGTATCCAAATAGATTATTGATGGCAAATTGGCATTGTTAAATATTGTTTTATACCTTTTATTATATATTTAATTTATTCTTTAACTTATATATTTATTTAATTGATTATTTGTTAGTTCTTCAAGTCATTATTTAGCAAATGTTTCGAGTACTTAGTGTTTGCCCAAGATAATGTTAGCAAATGGGGATATAAAAATCTTGAGAACTACAGTCTGTGAATTTATGGAGAGGCCAAACTAGCTGGAAAGAAGCATATATAGAGTAAAATCTGAAATATGATGAGAGCCGTGAGAGATAAATACAGAGTGTTGTAGAAGCCTAGAATGGATTGGGTGGGTTGGTGAGTCATTTGAGGGGCAGGATTGGAAAGCAAACTTCCTTTTCTTGGTTTATAAGCCAAGGAAATGCAAAATGCTTTTAAGTTTGGCAGCTGACTCTGATTTTTCAACAATGTTTTGTGTAACCTTGGGTTAATTTGGGATCTCAATAAGTTGCTACAGAGGCAAGTAGAAAATTATATAGCAGAACACAGTCCTCTGACCCATTCAGTTCACGTCTACTTGGATCTTTATCATAATGGGGTCCTATGTAAGATTTTGGTGTAATAGACATTTCTGCTATTAACTAAAAACATATTTAGGACTTTTGCCTAAACAATTTTTGAAAGGAAAATCTGATGGAGAATCATTAGTTAGTATACTCCATAGATAAATTTTAAAAGAGATTTGATGATTATTTACGGTTTCAAATAATGCATATGGTTATTTCTTATGACACAGGCAATAAAAACTTGTCCTTCTTTACAAAGAATCTATAAATTTTAGGAAAACTGAGACATAGAGAAGAAGGCTTATTCTTTAATATGCTTAGTATTTTGATAATGTTGGCCATTTAAAATAGATTATACATGCATATGAAAAATTTGAGGAAATACAATTCCTGAAACATTTTTAGCATATGAAATGTTTAGAGTATTAGCATTCTTTCTATAAAAAATTATCTGAACAAAGAATGCAAAATACAGATGGAAAATTATTATACTGAAATGTTGATTGCATGTTTTTAAAAGAGACAAAAATAAAGTAAATGTGCTAACCAGGAAATAGTACTAGCAACAATTCCAAGCAGAAAGAATGTGATAGGCAGAAAAAAAGTAATAATTAGGATTGTGAGTCATTACAAGGTTAAAATTGAAAATTGAATCATATTAAAGTTATTAAAGTCAAAAGTTATGGTTCCTTAGTAACATTATCCAAGTCATATTACCCATATGTACTATTTTCTCTTCCTGTTTGGTTTATTTTGCCTCTGCTCTTCAGCCATTAATGGAAAATGAATTAAAATTATATTGTTCTGTTTTTCAAAGATTGCTTTTTTGCTTCTTAATTAAAAAATGAGATTATAAAAATGTCTGTCAGACAACTCACCTTTCAGTTTCTCAATGTAACTGTGTTTAAGAACTATATTTTGAAGACTAGTTTGTTTCAATAGGTAATTCAAGTTTTTACTTATATTTATAATGTGCAAAATTTCAGTAACGGCAGCTGAGAGAGATAAGTGACTAAAATAAGATGGGCTTGATCATCCTTTCCACATTAAGAAAGATACTGAAATTGCTTCATTTGGGCACGCAAACAGAAAGAAAAAAAAGCAAACAGGGAAACAAACAAACAACTTTTTTTCACTGTCCTCCCTGGACTCCTTTCTGTTCCGGCACAGTACATTTTTTTCTTCTTTAATGCTCTTGACAAAAAGAATCATTATAATCTTAGTAGTTCAGTAAATACTTGTTTACTTCCTCAGTTGCTAGAGTCTTATGAGGAGAAAAAGTGATTTTGACAATGCGCAGGAATAAAATAATCCAATTCTACTTAAGTGTCTCTGTGGTCCCTTATGGGCAGGCAAATGGTCAATTTCACACACTGCCGCCGCCTTCTTCTGACAGAGCTTTTCATAATTCTCCCTTGCTGTGTGTCTCATCCAGCATCATTGGCAGGAGCTCATAATAGCACATCTGATTTTCCTCCATTTTTTGCATAGCTTACTATCTCTTAGTATGCTGAAGCAACAGGAGGAGAGAAAAAAATTAATAGAGCATAAAAAGAAGGAGGAATCAGCAGAAGGAAAAAGGGAAAGGTACCACCAACCATTTTTTAGGGCCCCTGGTTCCTTTAATTTTCCTTTTTGTTTCTCAGTGATCTGACATCAAAGACCCAGGCTGGGTGTAGGTCTGGCTAAATTTATCTGATGACATGGTTAGTTCCAGCATCCTTTAAATTCTGTGGCCTAAAAGGTAAAGAAAAAGATCTGAATCAATCAAATACTTCCTGAAATTAACCAGTCAATTTATTTAAATGGCTCACTGAACAGTCCAGTGGTATGACAACCACACAACTAGTGGGAAAATGAAAGAAAAAGAGCAATCCGCTGGTTATTTTTTATATATGATGATGATCATTCAACTTGAAGTTTCATTGAGTCCTCTCTTCCCTGCACAGTTTCCCAGACGTGACTGGTTATTTTTTTTAACAGAAAACATAGACATAGTTTCTGCTAAATCTGCTTCAGGATCAAGTTTAGTGAATTAAGTAAGACTATTCATTGAGCATTCATGAGTGCTATGAGAAGGAGCTACAGATTTTAGGAAATATGATTATTCAATAAATTAGACTTAACCACACTCCTCAGTCGTCATTCCAAAGGAGGATACAAGACAACTTTATATAAATAATTACCAAGAACACTGCAAGGAAAAAATTATAATAGAAGAGAAATCTAGTTGAAATGGTAGTGATCTTATATTCAATGTACAGTTAAATTCAAGAATACTTATTAAACTAGTCTACATAAATAATCCTCAAGTGTGTGCATATTTGTAAATCATACATTTGTAAGCATATTTTGTAAATCTAAACATGAAGAGAAACAAGGGGAGGATAAAAACATTTTGGATATGAAGGATATCCTACCATTGATAAAACTTATCTTGTGACATGAACAACACCTGGATTACAAAATATATAGGAAATTTATTATCCAATAAAATGACAGCTGGTGATGTCAGAAAATATAAATTGACATAGAAATATTGGTGGATTAATAACTCAAAAATTCACAAAATTGGAAAAATTCCACTATAATACTTGGTTCTTAGAAATGTGACCATTCAATTAATTAATCATGGGAAGAATTGGTTTTTGCAAATTATAACTAAGTGATTCATTTTTGCTTCATTTGCCTGCATACCAGGAACATACTCCTTTATGGGGTATTCAGTTTTTCTTATACTGAAAGTTTTCTCTCTTTCGATTCTACTTTAAGGTCTCAGTTCTAGTCCTAGTTATAAGATGGTAGTGACTACCTCTGTGTGTTTGCTCGTATACCATATTGTATCCAGTCTCTAGCATACCATAAAACCAATGTTTTTATAAGGAGTGCAACCACACAAAGTTATGCTTTAGAAATGTATGTGGGTTTTTTTGGTTGTAAAAGTGTACTGGGAGCAACCACACACATTTCATTGTAGGATGACTTGGGTGCCAGATGTCCTGCAGTGTATAGGTTCGGCATAAACATGAAGAAAATATTTTCAGCCCCTAAAAGGCCTTTTGAACTCTTGTCAGTTATTCATGCAAAGTCAAGTGAGGAGACGGTATTATTTGAACCAATAACCAAATTGTCTTTTACTTATAAATGAAATAATTTGTACTGTTTTAATTGACATTAAATTTTCCAGAAAACAACTATCAAGTAAATTTAAAGATCAAACTTTGTTGTTTGAAATTTTACCAAAATAAAATTGCATTATCCATAAGAATGTCACTTTAATGTTTGAAGGAATCATTCCAAACTGTACTTTTCTGTATTCATAGTTACTAGGTTTATATTTATTTTATGTATCAGTGTGATCTGATCACTCAACTGTACCTCATATACCTTTATGCTTTTTAAGTATGCAAATGTATCAGGATATTTTAAAAATTGAAAATGCAGATGGAAATCTGCATTTTATTTCTGTTCTTCTAGTTGGGAATGTTTTCTTATAATAGTTCCTAAAAATAACTACTATGGCTTTAATCATTTATAAAATAAGATAATGATAATTTTACATACCTCCTGAGGATATTGACTTAATAATGTCTGTAAGACTTAGATTTAAAGCAATGCAAAGGAAGATTCAAATGAAGGAAGTATGGGCATGGTGGTTCTACATTATTTTTTGAGTGGAACAACATTCATTAAATATTTAATTTCATTAACTTTAAGAATTTATGAGAATTAGATACAAGTTATGAAGTGTGAATCAGTCACTGTAGTTTTCAATTTGGAGCTTTACCATCATCCCATTAAGATCATTGATCCCTTCGTATTCACAAGTAAAAAGAGCTGTATCTGACTTAAATTAGCTTTCCCTTTTCTTCGAAAAATAACAAAAACAAGAAGGTAGCATTCAAATAAAATTGACCTCATGAAAATCTCATAAGGTTTGTCCGGAAATATTTTTAGCCACTTTCAACAGTATTCAACTGCCCCTCTTACAGGTCCTTTTACATAATAATCAATATATGCATAGAGAATTGCTACCAATTCTCTTATTTCAAGCTAGCAAGAAAAACAGATCAATAAATCATGAACTTTCTTTGCTTCTTCTTTCAACTTTAACAAAACAATTTTTCCAACCACTAAGCCAGCAGCCAATATTGTGATAAAGCTGTTTTTAAGTTCAGAATGTTCTGAGATTGAGACAGACCCCAGATTTCATTTATTTATTTCAAGTACTAAAAACAAAATTGTAACTGGTATTCTTGAACTCTCTCCTAACATCAGAAAATGATGCATTCTTTTCATTAACAAACATAATAATTAGCAGGTGAAAATAAAGTATTTGCATCATTCATTTCTTCTTTCAAAGAGACTGTGATAGTAATAGAAATTTGATTAGCTGCAGCTTATAATCTAGATAAATTAGTAGAATTTAATAACTACAATTAATTACTGTAGTTTACACTTCTGGTTTATAAATATGGGAAATTATACCCTGATATAGAGGGTACAACAAATAAATTTATTATAGCTCACTTTTAACAAATGCTTAACCATATTAAGAAAGCCAATTCATTTATCTGAGACTTGTCTTCTCTAGACCTCAAAGATGGTATTTGATTAAATGGTCTCAAAATTTATTTCCCCTTTAATAATCTATTACAGTCTCTGCTTAGACTGAAATTCAGCTTAGATTATAGGACAGTTAGGTTAATTCTTAATCAGTGGATCAAAACTTCAAGATTAAGTAAATTGAGTATTTGTTGCATCACTTGGAGCAAGACATACAAAGAATAATTATCAAAAAGGCAAGAGGCACACAACTTTAACAGACACTAAACATAGTACACATAAAAAATGGAAATCTATGTGACTTCTTCATTAAAACCATAATTGAAAAGCATAACACGCATAATCAATGATAAATTTCTAAGTATGGTGATATGGTTTGTCTATGTGTCTTCATCCAAATCTCATGTTGAATTGTAATCGTTAATGTTGGAGGAGGAAGCCTAATGAGAGGTGATTAGATCATGGCAGCAGACATTCCCCCTTGCTGTTCTCATGAAAATGAGTGAGTTCTCACAACAATGAGTGAATTCTCACAAGATCTGGTGCTTAAAAGTGAGTAGTGACACAAGAACAGAAAACCAAACTCAGCATGTTATCACTCATAGGCAGGTGTTGAACAATTAGAACACATGGACACAGGGAGGGGAGCGTCACACACTGCAGTCAGTTGGGAGGGGCTAGGGGAGGGTCAGCGGGGCATGGGGAGGGTGGGGAGGGATAAAGAGGGGAGAAATACCAGATATAGGTGATGAGGGGATGAAAGCAGCAAACCACCTTGCCGTGTATGTACCCATGCAACAATCTCGCATGATCTACACATGTACCCCAGAATCTAAAGTACAATATATACATATATGTATATATTTTAAAGTCAATAGCACTTCCCCCTTTGCTGTCTCTTCCTCCTGCTCCAGCCATGTAGAATACGCAGGCTTCCCCTGTGCCTTGTGACATGATTGTGAGTTTCCTGAGGCCTCCCCAGCCATCCTTCCTATACAGCCTGTGGAACCCTGAGCCAATTAAACCTCCTTTCTTTATAAATTATCCAGTCTCAGATACTTTTTTATAGCAATGTGAGAATGGATTAATACATATAGTAAAGGAAGACCTAGATAAGAAAGAATAACTGCCTTATAAAAGATCTAAAGATTTTAGAGAAGACAACAAGACCAATTCCCACAAACAATGTGATGTGTTTAAAAGGGCAAACAAGGATCTTGAGTACAATTGTGAAAATATAGTATCTCAGTTAATGAAAACAATAGAACCTTTATGCTCTCTGCTAAGAAGACCATTTCTAAAAATGTTTATTTTAGGGTGTCGGAGCTATAAACGAACTTAGAAAAACTGGAATAGTGAGCAGCCAATGTTAAGAGAAATGTAGACATGTTGATGAATTTTAGCTAAATGTCATACCAAAGTTTTCATTTTTAAATATTTTCTTGTAATTAAATATATTACCTTGTGTACTCAATAACAATCTTCAATATGAAATATAGTAACACACTGTTAGTAATGCTGAGAAAAAAATGTTCTCATGTAAACAAAAAGGGGGATCAAAGAACCAATGAAATTCTTCAGAATCTGATTCTGTAGAAGTGGATGCTGAAGATGAATGTGTACAGAATCTGGATAATGAAAGCAAAATTGCCTCCTATATGAGCCTTGCAGACTGTAAAACATCCATAACTTATCCATGATCCTGGCCACTTGGGAACATGGCCAGAGTTAGAAGACAATACTTTTCATTGGACTCATAGTATAAGTGGCCTGATTTATCACTTTCCCACTATTTGTAACATAAAACATATTAGCTGATATGAAAATGAGTATACGCATCTTATTCATTTGTCAAGAATATCATTCTATTCTTGTTCTTGTGTGGAAAATTAATATCATTAGAGAAGAAAAAAAGTTCTGTTATTTTCCAATTCTAGGCATCATCCTAGTATTTCCCTGACTCAAAGTAATGTAGCAATTTCAATTACCTAGTGGCTAATATTGAGAAGATTTTACTTAAAACTCATGGAAATATTGTGTTTTATTTCCATTTTTGAAATTGGAATTCTGGAGGATATTTATCTCCCTGTGTTTCTGCTTGAATACTTTCCTTGCGTAAAAATATCCAAATTATTTGTTTCAGTTCCCAACTGTGAGAAAGGGTTACGTAAATGAATATGTGACCTATATATAGGAAGTAGTCCCTTATGGTTTAGTCCCTCTTACAATCACTGACTTAACAAAACAAATCTTTGCTGGAAATGTGATGCTTACCCACCTTTCAAAATAATCTGTTAAAAAGCAGCCCTGATTGTCTTTGCGTGGCAATAAGATGTTGATAAAAATCTACTTTTGTCAAAAAATGCAAGCCAATTTTGTGGGCCTATATATATCTGTTTTCCAGAAATGGCCCAGATTTTTTTTATCTCTCTGATTTTAGTTTTCTTGCTAACTTCACATTAAACAAATAAATTAGTTAAGTGCAAAGTAATATTATTAGAGGAACTATTTCAAGAATGTCTGTGAAATTGCATTTTAATACCCATTAGACATGGTTCTTTTTCTCTATAAACCTCTCTCCAACATTGAAAATGCAATTTGGCAGCATTAAGCAAAAGGCATACTTGAAATAAAGCTTGATTTTCAATCACTGAGCTAAATCTACCTCAAATAAATACCAGAATTCAATTAAAGAGGAGTAAACTCTTCAGCTTGACCCACTACCATTTCAATGCTTTCCTTCATGTTTTGAAAGTTTTAATAGGGAACACAGGACTTTTGATTTGGGGATTCTGAATGATCTGGCTGACCAGAAAATGTTCAGGGATGGGGAGAATGGTTGGTCCTTGGGAGATAAAGTTTTGGAGAAACAAGTTAGTAGAGAAATGCTTTCGAAACGGGGATGCTGACAAATGTGAAGCAGGTTTATGCTGCACTGATTACCAGTTTGTCTGAGTCCAGTGAAATAGAACAAACACTTGCATACAGCCCAAGTTATAAGAAGCATATTTATGACTTACAAATAGGCAATGAGTGGCAACAGAAGCCTAGGATGCACCACAGCCAGTCCCTCAAGGCTCAGGAAAGCTACCCAGGGTGGATCACGTCTCTGCTGTGCATGCCCAATCACACCACAGTGGAGGGACCCTCAAAGGCAGCCTATTCGAGTTATACCCCTCAGGGTCACATTAACCACTGGACTAAATTGTCGAATGACACTGTGTTCTGGGAGGATGAGGGAGCTGCAACAGAGCCTGTAGTATTCTAGCCACTTTCTCCTTAACCTCAGGATTTTACATTCCCAGAACATTCTAGTTATTCTTGAAACCTACAGGCAAAATGGGGAACTGGGTTGGTCCAAGCCCACCCAGAGAAGAGTTCTGTAACAAGGAAGCATCATTCTTCAGAAAGCAGAATGGCCCCAAAATGGCTTCTGGAAGACCCATGGGTTCTTTGATCAGTGTTGTTGGAATACACTCAGAGGCAGGTGTATAACAACATTGCAATCCAGAAGGCAAATCATCTATGAATATATGCCCAGTTGTCTCCAGGAAGTAACAAATTTACGCTGTTTACATCCATGGCTTTATATGCTGTCCATATATTATATAGAGAGAACAGGAAGAGGATCTTCAGTAATCAGTAATTGTAAACATTCAGGCTTGTTGGAATGGCCTTCTCATGGCTCAGTACTTTCTGCTAAAAAAGGGCACCCTCACCGTGACAGACAAATTGCTAGTCGAATTGAGAAATTTGAGTAAAGTCAGAGAGACTTTGTCAAAAAAAAAATATTCCTAGTGGCACAGAAGCTCTGTAGAGAAGACATATTCTATGCAGAACACAGAATTAAGATTTACTCAGTATGGTTTGCCTACAATTGGGTAAGTTGGAATTTCCTTGGGAAGTTATTTTTGACAAATGTTGAAGAGAAAATCAGCACCTATTTATAGAAACCAGAATAAAAAAAAAATCCTTGGAGTGGGGTGGTCTTTCTCAAACTTGAAGAGATAGCCAAGCCAGATTTGATTGGATAATTTAAAAGTTTATCCATGTGCCCAGCTCTCTGCACAAACTCCCCAAAGAAAGTAAATTCTCTGAGAAGCAACTGTATACTTTTTAAAGCTTAGGCTAAATATGATGTGGTACCAAAACTACAGATTTTTTGAGAAGTTTAGATGCCTATCTAAAACATATTTTAAAGTAGGTTTGAAAAAAATCAGGATTATTTTAAGAATGGACATCTCTGTGAGAGGGGTTAAGAGAAACATTAAAAAAAAACTTCCCTGCAAGGTTATCCAGGGCATGTATCAATGTCTTAGTGAGCAGCCACATGCTTACAAGCCTTTGAAAGTGAGGATCTGCATATTAAATAACTGGACACCTACCAGAAAGCAGGAGAAACATCCAAGATATGCATATTGATTCTGACAGCTGAAATAGCAAGCTGGAGGGAGAAGGGGACTATCATTAAGAACACCATACCAGAATTCATCAGAGAAAATGCCAACAGGACAACAGGAGCTGTCTCATTCTTGATACAGTGAGAAAAGTGTGAGCTTCCAGTGACAACCGGACCAGGCACGACTCCTGCGGAGAGTAGGCACAAGATAGGAGCTAATCTTTAGGCCATCCTCTTCCAATGGATGGTTACGCAGGGATGGGAGTTGGGTGGGGTAAAAAATGCAATGGGAAATATTATCCTACTTTGGGAGGTGAAGGATAATCAGATAATGATTTTCAAAACTGAAGGGAGACAGAGGCAAGGAGAAAATAAGACGAAGAAAATTACCTGGAATTTTTATTCTTGTGTATAGCTTGGTTTTAGGACCTGGCTGGTTGTGATTCCCATATACTAATAAGTGGGTTCATGGTCAGGACTCCCTGCAGTTTAAGGGCTATACTGAAATAATGGCCATTCTGGGTCATCTGTGGTTAAATTTCTCCAAGCTGGCTCAGGACCCCTAAAAATCTCTCTTTCAGCAGATAAAGCTCTCAAGATGTAAGATAGTATGGAGAGAAATCAGTAGGGATAGAAGAAATTATTTAGTTTAATCTTAAATGTTTATAGCATACTGCATTATTAAACTTTTACATGAATTTGTTTAGGACAGTTTTACTAATAGTAAAAATAATCTCTTTACATTGAGCTACATTTGCCTCCATTTAATTCCTATGCATTGTTTCCTAACTGAACTCCAGGGAAGAATGATGTAAGTGTAATTCTTCTAAGTTACAAATGTTTAAATGTTTAAAAGTGGCCATCCCAACCCAATTTTCTGTTTTACCCAAAATAATTACAGGTCTTTTACCTGTCTATTTTATGGCATCAGCTCTGGAGCCTTTATCTTCTTCAATACCTTTTGAAAATATGGTACCTAAAAGGTAATTTAATTTCCCAGGTGTGCTCTGAGCATTAGATTAGGAACGCTTTCCATTATGCACTATGCTTTCTTCTTTGTTTCTTTTTCTCCCACTGTGGTTCCCTCTGGGAAGGCATTTCTTTTTCTCTTCATAGAATTATTATTACTATTTCAACATTGAACTTCCTTTCTCATTATATATTTTGCCTCAAATACTGTCTCCTTTACAACGCTATTTCTACATCATTCTCAATAATGAGATCTATTTTCACTCATACGGTTATTAAATCAGCTCCTGTTGTCTCTAGGTTTGTATTTCCATCATTAATTCTGTATCCTAAATACTTCAAGTAAGCAATTCCATTTGCCTGCAGTAACCAATATGCATTTAATATTTCATTGGTTTTTACCGCTATCAGTTAACCATGATTTTAACTAACTAGTACTTCCTTAATTACAAAGTACTCAAAATAATTTTTTCTTAATCTTTGGCAACATCAATATCAGCATATTTGATTATGAGTAACAATATATTTAAAGATAAAGATGACTTCCTGATTTAATGCTTGATTCAATTTCCTCTCTAGACCCAGGAGGGAGTTATTTAAGAGATCCCAATTAGGAATGATTTGAATTAATTGGAGCAACATAACGTACACACTGCATTGCATTCCCAATTAAGTTAGAAAGAGATGGAAGATATTCTGCTGACAGCATGTCTTTATTGGGCTAATAGTCATTATTTACGTATCATCAATTCTTTATCTAATGTCAAGTATTTTGTTTCTTCAGAACACAAATACGCATTATTAAGAAACAACAATACCAGTGAATAATAGATTTAGTGAATAGGAATATATAAGATTGGAAAATGCACCATAAATTGATGAATCCTCAAGTACCCAAATCTTAACTTCTGTCTGTATGTATGAATTAGATGTCAACACTATGTAGAATTTGGATGACTCCCTGGGGCCCATTCTGACCTCAGATAAAAGCTAAATTCATTGAGCCTTAATTGATTTCCATTTGATACTGAAGTTAATATGTATCATGGAGCATGTGGAGATTCTTACAGTGTTTAGAATGTTCATAAAACTAATTATTTTCAGAGGGAAAAATGCTTTAATAGTGACATTTTAGAATGGTAAGTGTTCTTTTAGTAATAATCACTGGTTCTTAATCTTAAAAAAATATTAGCTTCAAATTATTCAACTATTTTTAAAAGACTGTCTTTATTGTGTTTAATATCAAGTTTTACAATTTAATTCTAATTTTTATTTGATGCTTTTATGTAATATGAACAAACATATGACTTGAATTAACAACATCAATGCTTTAAATCCCAGATTTGCTACTTGTTCTTGTGTGACAGTGTATAGTTTGCCTGATTCTCATTTTACTTATGTGTAAATTCAAGAATATATCATTTCTTTCATGAAATGTTAGTTGCTGAATAAATGCATACATGTATATGTGCACACACAGGCATATGCACAGAGGTGAGGGGAGAAAGAAAAGAAAGAGATTATTTTTTTTGGCTCAAAACATGTTCTCCCATGGGATGTTCTTTGCACAAAGGCAAATCCCTATATGTAAGTGATAGAACACTTTAATAAGATGCTGTGGTTTTATGGGAGAATTTTAATCAAATAATTTAATTTGATAATATGTGCCTATTGCATGTATATAGAATTAGACTAATCCCTCCTCCACATTACTCCTCTGATTGAAGTCAATTCCAAATTCTAGCTGATACCTACAAAATGTTAACTCAATGGATTGAAAAAACTCATTTTAAAAGAAATCAATTACCTTTTTTTTCAAAAATGTATCTAGAGAGCCAAATTATCAGTTTGACTGATCCTCCCATCAATTCACCAGTTGACTGGTTGTGGTTGTCAGTTATGCAGGCCTAGACTTAATTGAAGCTGAATAGAGTGTTTTTCTGAAAGCGGAGGAAGCCATCCTGGATCCCAGAAGCTATTATAGTTTCATTACATGTAGTTTTGTGAGGCAAGTACCCAAACTAATGAAGTCTAATTTCCTGCAGATGAAAAAAGAGAAGTGATAAGATATCGTTGATGTTAGGTAAAGAAATTCTGAATATAGCACATTTAATCTGTTAAATTACTCATGAACACATGAAAACCTGGTTGCAAGCTAGTGGGGGAGGGCATTAGTGTTTTCTTCCTTTGGGAGCTGTGAGGGTATTGGAAATTCAAGAGCCCATTCTGTAATCTTAAAGCCTTTCAAGTAAAACCTCTGTGGGTGATCTCATTTCAAGATAGAGTTAAACTAATATCACAGGTCAAAACTTGCCAGCCAAGAAACCTAAAGAAAATATACAATTATCACTACTGGGAATGCACACGTAATATTTGTAACCTATATATATCAACACTATGTAGAATTTGGATGACTCCCTGGGGCCCATTCTGACCTCAGATAAAAGCTAAATTTATTGAGCCTTAAGAAGGCTCAATAAAGAAGAATGCTATTTGTAATTGCACTTAACATTGCATCAATTTTGAACAAATGAACAATATGTGGGTATAAGTACCTATATTCTAAAAAAAAATCACACCTACAAATGTATAGTACTAGGAAGTTATCAGTAGAAAATCAACTGTCAGTTTACCAGAAGTATCAGGTAATTCAGACTGTCCTACGTTAAAATCAATCTTAAAAAGCACATTATGGCTATCATAAACCATTAAAGATGGTATATAACCAGGGAAAAAAATCCTTTAAAATCCTTCACCTCTACAATTCACAAGCCATTGCTACAATTCACAACTCGTTTGTTAGAGTCTTAACCGCCCTCAGCTTTGCCTTGGGCCATTAACTAACAAACCAGTCATTAACTGCTAGTAATGACCATTTTCCCAGGGATTATTGCTTAATTGAACTCTTGTGTGGGACCCATTATTTTCTGAGATGTCCAAATAACTATGCATTAAGACATTTCTGTAATAAAATCACCTCCTGGAATAAACAATGTGAATGTCAGAGAATTAAATTGTTCAGTGTACACACTATTTAAAATACATTACTTTAATGAACAATTTTGATGTTTCGAGGGAACATTCTCAGTTTTTCATTCTCTTGAGCATATCCATCATGTAACTTAGATGTAGAATTAATGTGTATTTTTCTTCAATAAAACACACAATGTCAAGACATTTATATTAGTAAACTGTGTTATATATTCATCTGAGTAAGGCACATTTGATTATTAGCATTCTGCTCCTGAGAAACAAGGCAAGTTTGCTTGTCTGTTGCCATGGAAATAAATTAGGAAGTATAACCTGTCTACTTATCAATTTTTATTAATGCAATCAGCCTACCTGCTTAACCTGTAAGTAACAATAGCACATTTAAACTAAGCCAATAAAGCACTGTAACTCTAGGGGTGCCAGTTAAAGTAAATAGGATAGAAAACTGCTGAAATAAAAAGTCTGAGTTATGTGTCATAGTTATGTGCCCCATTAATATTACAGGATAAAGAATGTTGCCATTGAGAGGGCTTTAATATTGGAATTACAATCAACTAACATTTACTGAGAGGAGGAGAGGTAACAGAGAAAAGAAGTCAAGAACCCTCCTACTGTATTGAAGCAGTTGTGTATTTGTTAAAATTTGAAACTAAAGGAATCCTAATTCAATGCTAGCCAAATAAAGATGAAAAATATAGAGGATGTTTGATTGTGATTATTGAACATGTGCTAGATTAAAGTTCACCTTCCTACAATATAAGAAGAACAAAGCTTTCTAAGCCAATCAATATCAAGTTACAAGGTCAAAAAATAGTTAACCTGTGAAATATAATATACTCATTTTTAAGTACTCCAGACCCATGTTTATTCATCACTGCAGATCCAACTTAGCTTAGAAATAATTGATGTTTTCTCCCTGTAATTCAGACTGACTTGATCCTCAATGCATACAAATTACTGAGATTTTATAAAGATTTTGCATTACTGTCAGGGAAATAGCCAATAGACATACATTTATTTTCTGAAGTGAGAGAAAAATTACTTGAGTATCATTATCTTGTTACTAGATTAAGGAAACACTTTTCTCATAACAACAGAGACAAAAATCTAATATTTATAAAAATAATGTTTAAATCTTAGATGAGGCCATATACTTTTAACAATGATCACTTAGTCATACATTTTTATTTTTTATCTTCGACTATATTCAGTTTCTCAGAGTTTGCTATTCAGAAAACTGAACTTTAATGACAAATCATTATGACTTTCACACAACAGAGTAATCATAAATGTGAGAATTAAATCAAGTTATTTAATATTAACTTGATAAATCAAATATTTAACAAATCAAATATTGAACAAAAAATATTTTTGTTATAACTCACAGTTATTTGAGTTATATCATCCCATGGATAATTAACTTTTCTTTTTGAGACAGTGTCTAGCTCTGTCGGCAGTGCCGTGATCTCTGTTCACTGCAACCTCTGCCTCTGGGCTCAAGTGATTCTCCTGCCTTAGCCTCCTGAGTAGCTGAGAGATAAATAACTTTTTAAAAAGATTATCCTGTATTTACACTACGAAAAGAAAAGAAGGTTATCAAATACAAAATCATCCGTTTTGTGGATCCTTATCTATCCAATCTGTACATAAAGATGCCTATAACATGTTTAACATTTAAAGTATAATGTGGGTAGACAGTTAATGTTTACTATGCATCAAGCCCAAGGTGAATTCTTAAACATATACTGTCCCATTCATCTCTAAAATAAAACAAGGTGGTAAGATACATACATGGTATCAAGTTTATAGATATGAAACTGAGTCTTAGGAATGATAAATGACCTTCCAAAGTTAACAAATGGTAAATAGCAAAGACACAACTAGAACCACAGTTGATCTTGTTAAAAGTAATGCAAACAAAGCAATTACTTTTGCACCAACCAAATGTTTTGTAGGATGTTAGAGATGTAAGTCCCATTTCCTAACTACATTCCTAACAAATACACAACAATACTAGTGCCATATATTTTTGAAGATGTAATTTATGCAGAGATTGTGCTTGACAGAATGGAAGTGATGGGAATTGAAAATATATCACAAACAGGGTTTCTGTTAAGAAAAATATTAACATTTGATGTAGATAAATATAAGTGGTCAACTATGGTTATAGGGCTATAAATGAGTCTATCAAAAAAAGTTAATTTTTTTCAGTTTTTTTATGAACATTTATATTTAGATGCAGATCACATGCCATGCAATTCTTCCATTTAATGTACGCAATTCAATTTTTTTAGTTTTTTCATAAATATGGACAACTATCTTGTCAGTTATTGAATAATTTCACACCTCAAAAATAAGCCCCATACTCTTTATTCAACATTGCCCTAGCCCCCCAAACCTAAGCAAACACTAATGTGGATTCTGTCTCATAAATTTGCCTACTCTGCAATCATATAGATGACATCATATAATATGTATTGTTTTGTGACTGACTTCTTCCACTTAGTATAATGTTTTCAAGCTCCATTCATGCTATTTATTCCATTGTAAGGATGTACCATATTTTGTACATCCATTCATCAACAGATATTTATTTGGGTTGTTTCCATCTTTTCACTATTATGAATAATGTTGCTATAAACATCCAAGTACAAGTTTTTGCGTGGACCTATGTTTTCATTTCTCCTTTGTACATATCATTCTAATGAGTGGAAGTGCTAGTACATTGCAGTTTTGATTTGCAGTTCCCTGATGACTTGAGGCATAAAATACTTTTAAGTGCTTCTTGTCTTTTGTATATTTTCCATGGAGAAATTTCTGTTTTGATCTTTTACCCATTTTTCATGGGATTTTTGACTTTTTATTTACTTTATTGAATTGTAAGAGTTTTTTATATATAAAACTTTCTGATCAAATATATGATTTGCAAATATTTTCTCATTCTGCGGGTTGCCTTCTCCCTTTCTTAATAACATCTGTTGAATGGAATACTATGCAGTCATAAAAAGAATGAGATCATGTCCTTTATAAGGACATGGATGGCACTAGAAGCTATTACCCTTAGCAAACCAACACAGGAACAGAAAACCAAACACTGCACACTCTTGCTCATAAATGGGAGTTAAATTATGAGAACACATGGACACAAAGAGGGGAACATCAAACACTGGGGCTCGGTTGAGTTTGGGAGCGGGGAGAGGATTAGGAAAAATAAGTAATGAGTACTAGACTTAATACCTGGGTGATGAAATAATCTGTATAACAAACCCACATGATGCAAGGTTACCTATATAACAAACCTGCACATGTATCCCTAAACTTAAAATAAAAGCTAAAAAGCATGAAACACAATTTATTTTATATTTCGATAAAGTTCAATTTGTATTTTTTCGTGGTTTCTCATGGTTTTGTTTCATTTCTAAGAATGCACTGCCAAAGCTAGGGTCAGGAAAAATTTTCACGTTTTTCTTCTAGGAGTTCCTTTGCTTTAGCTCTTAACATTTAGGTCATAGATTTATTTTCAGTTAATTTTGTATATGCTAGGAGGTGATTGCAAAATTTTATTATTTTGTACATGGCTATTCAGCTTTCTTAGTAAAACTTGTTTTTTTATTTGTTTTGCTTGTTTGTTTGTTTTTATTAGAGACAAATTAGTGGCTCATATCACTTTTTGAAAGACTTTTTCTCCATTGAATGAATTTGGCACTCTTTCAGAAAATCTGTTGACCATAGACACATGGGTTTATTTCTAGACTCTCAATTCTATTCCTTTGAACTACGTGTTTTTCCTAATGACGTTACCACAATGTCTTGATTACTGTTGCTGCATAGTAAGTTTTGAAATCAGGATGTGTACGTCATCCTAATATGTTCTTTAAAAAATTTGTTTATTTTGGATCCTTTGCAATTTCATATCAATTTCAGAATCATGGGAGGCCAAAGAGAATTGCTTGAACTGGGAGGCAGAGGTTGCAGTGGACCGAGATCACAGCCACTGCACTCCAGCCTGCAGACAGAGCAAGACTCTGCCATCTCAAAAAAAAAAAAAAAATAGAATCAATTTGTCTATTTCTACCAATTAATCAGTCAGAATTCTGACAGAAATTGGGTTATATCTGCAGATCACATTGAGGAATATTGATAACAATATTAAATTTTCTGGTCCATGAACACTGGATTTTTAAAAATTCATGTAGATCTTTAATTTTTTGAATAATGCTTTATAATTATCAGAGTATAATTGTTCTTTTGTTAACATATATCTGATAAGGAATTGACATCTAAAATATGTAGGGAGCTTACATAATTCCATAGCAAGAAAAATAAGTAATTTAAAAATTGGCCTGTGATTTTCTTTTTTTGTGTGATGTCTTTATCTAATTTTGGTATCAGGGTAGGACTGAACTCATAGAATGAGTTGGGAAGTGCTCCCTTCTATTCAACTTTTTAGACGAGATTTGTTATTAATTCTTTTTTAAATGTTTGGTATAATTCAGCAGTGTACTCAACTAGGCCAGAGCTTTATTTGTGTGTAGTGTTTTGAATATTAATTAAAAGCCTTCACTAAATATAGGTTAATTCAGATCGTCTATTTCTTCTTGAGTACCTACTGTTTTAGGCAATTCATTTTAAAATCAATTTAGCAAAGACAGAAGAAATATGCATTCATACTGTCTTTTATAATTACGTAATTGCCTTTACTAGTGTTCTTTGTTTTTTTGTGTGAGTATATGGATCTGAATTTCTGCCTGGGAGAACAGCCTGAGAAAATTTTTTAGCGATTCTTATAAAGTGTCTATTTTAGAAATACATGTTCTCAGTTTGTGATTATCTGGTAATATTTCTATTTCACTTTCATTTTTGAAATATAGCTTCACTGTACGTACGACTTTTGGTTCACTGTGTCTATGAACACTTTGTATATGTTATGCTATTGCACTGCCTTAGGCTTCCCTCGTTTCTAATGACAAGTCAGTTGATAATCTTATTGGAGTTCCTTGTAAGTGATGAGTTCTGATTTTAGGCTTTTCTTTTCCCCTCTTGCTGCTTTCAAATTTTTTCCTTGTCTTTGGCTTTCAGCATTTTTACTGTGATATATTTGTGGATCACCTTGCATTTACTCTACTCAGAGTTCGTTGAGCTCCAAGGATCTGTAGACTATTGTTTTTCAATAACTTTGGGAAGTTTTTAATTGAGTTTTAAAGTATTTTATGTGTTCTTTTCTTTCTCTTCTCCTTCTAGTACTGCTATTATTTTTATGTTGGTGTGATTAATAATGCCCACATTTTCCAGACACACTCTGTTCCTTTCTTAATTCATTTTTCTTTGTTATTCAGATTGTATAATCTCTATCAGTCTAACTTCAAATTTGCTAATTATTTATTCTGCCAGTTCAAATCTACTGCTGAGCTACACTACTACATTTTTTAAATCAATTATTACACTTTTCTAGTCCAGAATTATTACTTCTGTTTCATAATTTCTATTGCTCTGTTGATAATTTCTATTTGATTAGATATTGTCATCATATCTACCTTGAATTCTTTAACCATGCTTCTCTTTCAGTCCTTGAACACATTTATAATGGTGTTTTGAAGTCTATTCCTGTTAAATCTGACATCTGTTTACTCTCACAAGCAGTTTTTGTTGCCTGCCATTTTTTTTTCACCCATCTCATTATACATTTCTTATCTTTGGAAAGTGAACATTTTACAGAATACATAATAGCAATTCTGAGTAACCTCCTCCCAAGCTTACTTGTATTTGCTCTTTGCTTATTTATTTATGACTAGCTGGGTTTTTCAGTGGCACCTACTCCTCTTCCCAGTTAAATCTCTGATATTATGCGTGTTATGCCTCATCAGGGCAGTTATGGACTGAATTGTGTCCCTTCAAAATTTATATGCTCATGTGCTAACCTCCAGTGCCTCAGAATGTGACTTTATTTGGAAATCGAGTCATTGCTGATGCAACTTTTAAGTTAGGATGTGGTAATAATGGAATAGAAGAGCTCCTAATCCAGTGTGCCCAATGTCCTTATAAAAAGAGGAAATCGGCTGGGCACCACGGCTCACACCTGTAATCCCAGCACTTTGGGAGGCCAAGGAAAGTGGATCACCTGAGATCATGAGTTTGAGACCAGCCTGACCAACATGGTGAAACCCTGTCTCTACTAAAAAATACAAAGAAATTAGCCGGGCATGGTGATGAGCACTTGTAATCTCAGCTAATTGGGAGGCTGAGGCAGGAGGATCACTTGAACCTGGGAGGCAGAGGTTGCAGTGAGCTGAGATCATGCCATTGCACTACAGCCTGGGTGACGGAGCAAGACTCTGTCTCAAGAAAAAAAAAAGGAAAATAAAAGAGGAAATCTGGAGACAGAGCCCCGCACACCAGGAGAAAACCACAAGAAGATAGAGACGAAGATTGTAGTGTTGCTTCTACATGACAAGGAAGGTAAAAATGGCCAGCAAAGCAACAGAAACTAGATGAGAAGCATGGAATACATTCTCATTCACAAGCCTCATAAAAGACAACATTGCTAACACCTTAATCTTGAACTTCTAGCCTCCAGAGCTGTAAGGCAATACATTTCTGTTGTTTCAGTTTGTGTTACATTGTTATGGCTGCTCTAGTAAAATAATATAGGGCATAGCCTTGGGTTATCTCATAGTCTTTCTGGTATGGCAGTGGTTTTGACAGAGCTCTCATTAAACTCTTCCCTTGACCTCATTCAGCTGTTCTGTTCCAGTAATTGCTAGTTAGTTGTTCTATAGTTTTCAACAATATTCTGAATCATAAATTGATCCATATACAGGGCCAATCAAATTCAGGCTCCTTGGAAAGGATAATTTGTGTGATCACTGTTTGAGATTTTATTTTTTCTGATCCCAAGTGGGCTCCTCCCACTTATTTATTTCTCTAGTTCTCTCTAGCTGGCATAAAGTTTTGTCTATATGCTGAATATCTCTTCCCAATTTCCCTTTACTACAACCTTTCCTATTTTTGAGCGCACTCTTGGGTTTGAATTTCTCCACATTCTATTCCATGTAGAAAGAATTACTTTGAGATAAGATTAGGAGATATGTGTTCTATGACTTGCTTCTCTCCAGCCTCCAGGCAAAATCTCTGAGCCACATCTCTGGAGCTTGATATGGAGACAGTGGTGTTCTTCACTCTGAGTGACACCTTGCTTCAGTAACTTGAGTGCTTCATGGTGGGTGTAGGGAAAGTAGCCTCAGATTTTCCTACTAACTCTTTTGATATGGAATCACTACCTTAGGAATAAAAGCAAGGGTGTTCAGGGCCCCAGGATTCTTAGCAGTACCATGCCCAAGGTAGTACCATGCCCAATCCATCTCGTGGTTTAGAATGAACAGAAGAAGCCACCATCACTTGGTTAAACTCATTTGTAACTTAGTCTCAGTAACATACAGCTGGGTTCAGGATGAAAAGTGCTCATGTCCTGTCTTTCCTAGGAAAATAATACTCAGATGGGAAGCTAGGGGAAGAAGTAGCCCTTTATTTTTGGTTGCACCCATTTGGAGTTGATACAGACAAGAGAAAGATAAATACTGGGAAGAAGAGGGTGGTTCCCCAGCAAAGGCCCCACCTTCAAGCCTGGATACCTACAACCCTAAATGAGAACAGGCATCCTGTTTTCAAGCCCCAAATCTGCCTTTTGTCCTGCCATGCCCCCTATCCTGTACCCATATAAACCCCAGACCCCAGGCTCCAGAAACAGAGAAGGAGATGAGCAGATAACAGAAGAGAAGAACAGTGTGGCAGAGAGAAGAGAAGGGGCAACTGAACACCAAGTGGACTTTGGCTGGGGATGGTTAGAGAGGAGATTGGCTGCTGGGGAGCCAAACTCCAGAGGAAGATCATCTTCCCACTCCATCCCTCTTCCAGTTCCCCATCCAACGTGCTGAAAATCTCCTCCACCACTCAGTAAAACTCCCAATTCATCCTTCAAGTCCACATGTGACCCAATTTTTCTGGGACACTAGACAAGAGCTCAGGATACAGAAAGCTGTTACATACACTGGTCCTCTGCCCTTGCAAAAAGGCAGAGGGTCCACTGAACTGGTTAATACTTAAGCCATCCATGCATGGCAAGGCCAAAAGGGTTCACTGTAGCACATACCCATTTGGGCTTTGGGAGTCACAGGCTCCCACACCTGGATGCTGCCAAGGGGCTGAAGCCTAGGGTTGCTTACTCCAGCTCCTGCACCAGCAGTCTGCATGCTTCACCTCCTGTAAGGGGTTTGAGCAGTAACAGTGGACTGACAGACAAGCCACACTCCTGTTGCATGTCCTCTGGGGGAGTCAGGGAACTCTCCTGTTTCAGAGTGATGTTTCTATTCTGCTCAATATAAAGGGATGAATGGGAAGAAAGTCTCAGTTCAAATATCTCAAATTCTCACTATTGTTACAAAATGCTAGTAGATTTTCTTCCAGAAACATCTTGTATATATGTCCCTGATATCACTTCCTGAGACTTTAAATGATTGTTTTTAAGTAATTTTCACCATTTCTCCTGGAGTGTGGGTTTATGAAGTTCCTCATTCTGTCATGCTGTAAATGCCTTTTAATATTTTTGAATGTGTGAAAAACACTAATAATAAAGCCGCCATGAGCTTGTGCTTTACCTTTTAAAAGACACTAATAATATAAGACACAATTTACCATTTAAAAATTTAATGCAATGCTCAAGGAAAATGCTACCCTAGAAAGAAAATATAACCTTAAAGTCTGGCAGCTGCTCTAGCCTTATTCCTGAGATATTCTTTCAAGGTAATCCCAGGCTATCTTAACTCACAGTAACCTATGCCTAGAGATTTAAAGCTCTAAAATTGATCTTCTAGCTTACCATTTGCAAATTATAATATAATTTATTTGATACATCAAATAATTAAGTTTTGAATGATTAAGTGGTCCATTTATGATACAATAAAATATGGATCGTGTTGTTATTTTGTATGTTTGTTGATGAATTTGTTCTGTTTGTTTGGAGAAAGTAAAGAAAAACAAAGATAGCATATTATTTCCTTGTAAAAATAATTTAATTGGAAAAACGCTAATCATTTTGCCAAATTTAAAGTTGGAGAACTACTCGATATGTTTAATCTAATATGCAGTAAATTAGAAGAATAGGAGGTACATCACTTCTTGTTTTAGGTTTAGTGCTCTACTGGTTTTAA
>CAUYLG010039753.1:0-41727 GCA_963573385.1 Cacajao melanocephalus
CTTGGAGACTTTGTTCATCCCTTTTTACTCTTTCTTCTCGAATCTTGTCTTCTTGTTTCATTTCATTAAGCTGGTCTTCGAGCTCTAATATCCTTCCTTCTGCTTGATCAATTCGACTGTTAAAACCTGTGCATACTTCACGAAGTTCTCGTATTGTGCTCTTCAGTTCCATTAATTCACTTATATTCCTCTCTGAATTATCTATTCTCGTGAGCATTTCATCAAACCTTTTTTTCAAGGTTCTTAGTTTCTTTGCATTGGGCTAAAACATGTTCTTTTAGCTCAGAAGAGTTTCCTATTACCTACCTTCTGAAGCCTGATTCTGTTAATGGATCGCACTCGTTCTCCATCAGGCCTTGTTCCCTTGTTGAGAAGGAACTATGATCCCCTATAGAAGGAGAGGCACTCTGATTTAGAGTATTCTCAGCCTTTTTATGCTGGTTTCTTCCCATCATTGTGAGTTTATCCACTTGTCATTTGTAATTGCCAACTTTCAAATTAGGTCTCTGAGTGGACGTCCAATTTGTTGATTCCCAGCGCCGAAATCTGAGCAACCCACTGTGCCGACCGAAACAGCGGCATCAAGATTCGTGGTGCCTTTCTGCCCAGGAATCTCCGGTCTGGCCTCCCTCTTAAATCCCTTTTTCAATCAGGTAAATAGGCGAGTCTGCCTTCCCGGAGCTCCAAACGTCGACCAAAAGGGGAGCCAGTCCCCTTTACTCTGCACCAAGAACCACCGCGCCGAGGCGCCGGCAAAACTGCCACGCCTGCGACAAGAGTCGTGCTGGCGACCCGTGGGGCTCCTCTGCTGGGAATCTCTGGTCCATGGGCAACAAAAATTCATCTGTAAGTGTGGCGTCCTCTCCTGTGCGCTTTCTCTGGGAGCTACAATGCTGAGCTGCTAGTAGTCAGCCATCTTGGATCTCTCTCCAAAGCAGTAGGTCTTAACCCTGGCTGCCTATTAAAATCACAGGAGAAGATTTTTGAGGGTTATTTTTTTCTCTCTTGTTTGTTTTAGTGAACAGCAATGACAAGACCCACTCCCAGAGATTCTACCTTAATTCATCTCTGGGCAGGAGATTTTTTGTTTTGGGCTTGGTTTTTATCTCAGGTGATTCTAGAATAAATGAAGTACATTTCACCAGAATAATTTTCAATGCAAGTTGTTTATCACCATGTATTTCCACAGAACCCTAGAGAGCTAGAATAAATAGGTTAAAGTATGCCTAATATGACTGGCTATATTGACCATCTGTCATTTCTTCATTTCAGCCAGAATTTGAGTCTCTTTCCCGTATTTGGAGAGTCCCACATTATGAATGGTGAAGGTAGCAAATAAGGTCTTGCTTTAAAGATGATATGCCAAAAATACTTCTCTCTCTTGCAGCTAGAGCACAAGAACATGAGCTAGGTTTTACAAATTACAGGAACCTAGGACCAACTTTGAGTTAGCGACAAAAGAGGCAGTTCAGTGGAGGACTCTTTACAGGGGATGACAGAGTAATCATTTCTGCTGGATCAATGTAATGACACAAAAGTAGAAACAATGCAAATTACTGCAGCTGTTGTCTCAAGGCAATATCCTCATCAAGCCACTTTAATAACTCTAGAGAACATTTATGGTTGCTTAGTCTTGAACCTGGTTCTCCAATCCTCTATTCCTTTTTTGAAATAATAAAAAAGTTAAATTCCTTTCTATTAAATCAAGTGTCAGCTTCTGTTGCTTGCAACTAATAGATATAACTGATAAAACAGCATTATTGGAAGTGACTCAATTAAGTTTTAAAATATTTTAAAATCATCAATGTTTTAGAATAGTGAATATTAAATAGTGTCTTTAGCAATAAATAGATAGTAGAATTCATTTCTCTTTTGTTTACTATTAGCTTAGACATTAGTGTGTCATTAGTGAATTCTTCTCTTCACAAATGGGGATTTGTAGGAGCTTTGATATAAGGATACATCCAGATCATATAATTAAGGAAAAGTTTGTTTTAAATAGGAACCCACACAAATACACATATTTTTGACAGAGGTGAAAAACTAATTTGATAAAGAGGAATGCCTTTTCACCAAATGTTACTGGAGTAATTGAATATACATAAGCAAACTCAGTGAAACTTCACATTAACTTCACACCTTGTAACTCAAAACAGATCACAGACTTAAATCTAAAACATAAAGCTGTAAAAATTTTTGGAAAAACATTTGAAGAAAGTCTAGGACTAGGTGGAATTCTTAGACTTGACACCAAAATCATGATCCATAAAAGGGAAAATTGACAAATTCTTCTTGTTGAAGTTAAAATATTTTGCTCTGTGAAAGACACTGTTAAGAGGATGAAGAGACAAGCTATTTACTGGCAGAAAATACTTACAGACTATACATCTCTGACAAAAATATAGTATAAAACACTCTAAAAACTGTACAGTAAATTTTTAAAAAAAAACCTAATTCAACCAGAAAAAGGGCAAAGGACATGAGTATTTCACCAACATTGACATATATACAAATAAGCCCATAAACAGATGTCTGACATCATTAACCATTAGGAAGATGCAAATTAAAACTATCAAGAGATGTAATTATACACCTATTGGAAAGGCTAAAAAAAAGTGACACCACCACATGCTGGCAAGAATGCAGAGAAGCAGGATAGCTGGATCACTCATACATTACTGGTGGGAATATAAAATGGTTCAGACACTCTGGAAAACAATTTGGCAATTTCTTAACAACCTACATATGTAAAAATGAGTCTTGACAATTGCACTCCTGGACATTCATGTCAGAGAAATGAAAACTTCTCACGTACAAACCTATTCACGAATGTTCATGGCTGCTTCATTTGAAATAGTAACAAGTTGAAGATTAACCAGATGTCCATCATTAGGTGAATGATTAAACAAGCTGTAGTTCCCCAAATTATGCAATACTACACAGCAGTAACAAAGGAGCAGATTATTGATACACACAATAAGAAATCTCAGAAAATTATGGTGGGAGTTTGTAAAAACAGCAATCATCAAACATCACGTACTATGCAATTTCATTCCATTAACATTCTTAAAATAATAAGTTATAGAAATGAATTGGTTGGTAGTAGCCAGAGGTTATGGACAGGAGAGTGGGAATGGGGTTTTGTATGAGGTAGAAGTGGTTATAAAACCACAGTATGGGGAATGTTTTTGATGGTTGAAATGTTCTGTATCTTGAATGTAATGTCAATATTTTGGTTATGAAATGAGATGATAATTTTATAAGTAGTTACCATGGGGAAAATTGGATAAAGAGCATGCAGGGTTGTTCTGTATTGTTTTTCACAAATGAATGCATAACAACAGTTATCTTAAAATTAGAAGTAATTAGAAAATGTAAGAGGAGGCATCAAAACCTAGCCTCATTTTACAGACATGATAAGCCATCCGTTGAGGCACAATTATGGTGGAAGTAGTGTAGAAAAATGGAAAGAGTATAATCTTTTAGAATCGATTGAGGGATTTAATTAATACCTTGTCAATTATGAATTGTGTAACCTATAGTAAGTTTCAAATACCTCCAAGTTTCACTTTTCTTAATTATGTATTAGGTAGAAGAACAACCTCATTGTGTCTTGTTAACATTGAGTAAAATAATTTACAAGATCTAAAACAGTGCTTAGTCTATGATACTCAAACCATTGAATAATAGAATTGATTGGCAGATAACAAAAGCTTCCTGGGACAGACCTTTGAAAGGAACCTATTTCTTGGCAGCCCTTCTGAACTGGGGTTCCATAAGAGAAGAAACAATTCCTCAAGTCTTCCAATGTATGTAATGAGTTAACTTCCTTCCTGTATGGAAAATGGTAGCAACTGTGCAATGCTTGTAAATTGAGGAAAATAATGACTCAAATCATTTTTTGTTAAGTCTTAATTCTCTTATGAAACTCAGGTTGAGAGAGGCCAAATTTTGACTGATGGGCTGTCATTTTCCGCATGTCATCAAGAAAACAGATAAAGGAAAAAGGTGTCATTCTGTGATGATTTCAATCATGAGACCTCCTGCCTTCCAATATGAATTTTAAATGATTATTACTTTCTTAAAGATAGGCACCAGATATTTATTTTACCTCAGTAGCTAAACTCAAAGTCTGATATGGTGAGTTCATGTAGATAGCCATATTAATATACTATGTAACATTTTGGCTTACTTTTTGCAAACATCTGTGAAAGCACGCATTATTTCCTTTTCAGCACCTAAAGGTCAATGCATTCATGAGATAAATTCTGATTTTGGAAGAAAAATCTTAAAAAAGAAAGCCATATTTTGAGGGTCACAAAAGAGAGTTAAAAATATTTACCTCAACCCTATGATTTATATATTAAATCCCAAGGTTATGAAACATGTAAAAGATTAATTTATGGCTTACAAAATTTTAAGGGATTTTAGGTTGACTATATTCATATAAACATTTACAGTGAATACATTATCATTTACAAACTTACCATGAGGTTAGCTTATTTAACACATTATTAAGGGCACATTTCACAATGTCATCCTCTGTATCTACTCCATTTTCTTATGCTTTCCAGATCTCTAGACAGATTTTTCAGAAGGAAGGGAGGAAGGGAGAAAGGAAGAGGGGGAAGGGAAAAAGGGAGGAAGGGGAGAAGGGGAGGGAGGAGAAAAAGGAAAGGAGGGAGGGAGGGAATGAAGGAAAAAAGGGAATGAAGGGAGGGAGGGGGGAACAAACATGTCCTTAAAATGATTGAATTTGTTTTTGCTGAACAGTCTTAATAGGACAACAGTTATTCTGAAACTCAAGCCACCATGGCATAGAAAAGATAAATTTATATTTTTGCATACAATTTAATTATCTGTATAAATATGTGAATACAGAAGGATAATTAAATGGAATAACTCACTGCATTGCCCCTCTGAAAACATAAAAACGTCTTTTCTTTTGGAGGCAGTGAGAATTGTTCCCTTCAACGTGGTGAAAACTGGACATAAAAATGTCTTTTCTTTCAGAGACAGTGAGAATTGTTCTCTTCAAAGTTAAAGACTTGACATCCTCTACCACTGTTTTCCCTAGAAATACAGCAGAAAGTGGGAGAAAGGGCTGGCTTCTGTTCTTAATAATGTATAGACCCCCAGTATACCCCATTTAGAAATTTCACTTATTTAAGAACATGCACAAATCTTACTCCCTCCAGAATGTATCACTCTCTTCCTCAACCTAGAAGTTTCCTACTGTCTCTAAGCTCATAGGGTTTTTATTTGTAACCTAACGTCACCACACAGGGCTGTGAGGGTTTGCCCAGCACAAATCTAAGAGACTGCATTTATGTAGACTATGATGTGATCCCTTTGGAGTTGTATATGTAATCCTGGCTGTTTGAATACTGTTTGAATGTATTGTTTTCAAGCTTGCATATATTTGCCTTTGGTCTCACAAACCATTTTAGGTTGTTGGAATGTTATGGCGATTGTGCTGTTTTAAATTTTTGATGTTTATGGATACATAATAGCTTACATATTTATGGAATTCATCTAATATTTTGATATAATAATGCAATGTATAATGATCAAATCTTGGTGATTGGGATATTCATCACCTCAAACATTTATCATTTATGTCGAGAACATCCAACTCTACTCTTCTGGTTCTTTTGAAATATGCAGTAAATTACTATAGCCACTCTATTGCACTACCAAACACTAGGTCTTATCCTCTTATCTAACTGTATTTTTGTTCTCAGTAATCAACCTTCCCTCTCTACTACTTTTCCCAGCCTCTGATACCTGCTGTTATATCCACTATGTCCATGAGATTAATACTTTATCTCTCATATATTGTGAGACATATGATGTTTGTCTTTCTATGCCTGGCTTACTTCACTTAACATAATGACCTCCATTTTCATCCATGTTGCTGCAAATGACAGGATTTCATTCTTTTATATGGAGGAAGAACGTTGCATTGTGTGTATATACCACATTTTCTCTATTCATTCATCTACTGACAAATACTTAGGTTTATACTGTATCTTGGTTATTGTGAATAGTGCGGCAATAAACATCGGAGTCATAGCTTTTTTATATAAAGATTTCCTTTCTTTTGGGTATATACCAAGAGATTGGACTGTTCTATTTTCAAATTTTGAGGAACCTCCATACTGTATTTTAGATGGAAAGAATTATTTCCATCAACAGTGTACAAACATTCCCTTTCCTCTGCATCCTCACTAGCATTTGTTATTTTGTCTTCATAGTAGCCATTCTAACTGGGGTGAGATAATATATCTCATTGTGGTTTCTATTTGTTTATATTGCTATTGAGTTGTTTGGGTTATTTATATATCCTGGTTATTAATCCTTTGACAGTTGAATAGTTTCACAAATAGTTTTTTCCTATTGTGTAGGTTTTCTTTTCACTTGGCTGATCGTTTCCTTTGCTGTGCAGAAGCTTTTAAACTTGATGTGATCCTGTTTGCCCATTTTTGCTTTGGTTGTCTGCTTTTGAGGCCTTACTCAAGAAATCTTTTCTCAAACAAGTGTGCTGAAGCATTTCCCTAATGTTTTCTTCTAGTAGTTTCATAATTTTAGGTCTTATTTAAGCTATTAATTTGATTTGATTTATGTATATGTTGAAAGACAGGGGTCTAGTTTCATTCTTCTGGATATGGTCTAGATAGTTTTTGGTGTTTGTTTTGTACCTTTGGGATTATTTCACTTCATTTTATGTCAAATATAAATGGATGATATTTTATTATAATATCTGATAAATTTTATATTTTCATTTAAGCCTGATGCATGATGACAGCTCTTCTCAGTGAGTTCTGAGAAATATGTAAAGTAGAATTTATATTGAAATATTAAACAGCCTTCTTTTTTCTTTTTTTAGAGACGGGGCCTTGCTTTTTCATCCAGGCTGGAGTGCAGTGAGTGTCATCTTGGTTCACTGTAACCTTGAATTCCTGGGCTCAGGTGATCCTCCTGCCTCAGCTTCCTTACTAACTGAGACTATAGGCACGTGCCACCATGCCTAGCTAATTAAAAGAAAAAAAAATTTTTTAGAAATGGGGTCTTGCTATGTTTTCCAGGTTGGTCTTGAACTCATAGCCTTAAGAACCTCCTGCCTCAGCCTCCCAAAGTACTGGGATTAAAAGCATAATCCATTATGCCTAGCTGAAGAGCTTTAAAATCAACATAAAGGGAATGTTTATTTAATGCCAGCCAAGAAATGGCTGCTTCTTAAATTTCATATGAAAGTAATAGTAAACTAAGAAATAGTGAGGCAAAACCTTTTTTTTTTTTTTTTCTTTTGGCCTAAGTACATATATTTCAATTATTAGCTGGAACTTTTTCATTTTTGGTTCTCTGTTTTGAATTGGGGAAAACATAAATGTTAATCATTTTGCAGTTGCAGTTTAGTGTTCTCTGTGAAATGAGGTTTATGTAAGCTACATTTGACCATAGAATACCTTACTTACTAGGAGCCAAGTGGTTTGAATACTCCATTGACTTTAAAAACAAACAGCAGTGCAAAACTTCTTTGATGTTGAACTCTAGAGCTATCTTGACTAAATTTTAGAAGACTTCATTACTTAGAAGATAAAGTTCAATGCCTTTTCAATGAAATTATATTTTGCAACTGCAGTAAAAGATCACTGAGCTGCATTCCCATCCAAGAAGTGCAAATAGCTATCTCGATACTCATGGTTTTAACTAGTCACAACTCCCTTTTAAATGACAGTAAAAGTGTACAGAATATAAAATAAATAAAGTCCCAAATAAAGCATCTAAGAAGTTTAAGTCATTATGCTCTCTGCTGACAGCTTAATGTCAGTATCTGAATAGAATGTAAAGGGGAAACAGTAAAAATTACTTTTCAAAATAAAAGTACTGGCACCTAAACAGCACTTAAACAAATAACACCTAATACATTTGGGTATCCATGGTTTACCCAGGATTCAAGATCAAACGTGGAGTAAATAATTGTTTTACTCTACAGTTAGAATCTGCAATGTATCTGGTAGTTTTTTTTCAATTACAAATATTAAAGGTATGTTAGTATATGTTTCATATGTATTAATTAAGGATATGCTAATAGGAACTACGCTAAGGATAAAGAAGTAAAAAGATAACGTTAATACCAAGCCCAGCATTTACTATATACAGGAGGATACAATGACATGTAAGACCATTACCAGACTAATCCAGCCTGGCACAAAAGAGGGCAGTCAGTAAACATTTGTTAAATTGTTAAATAAGTTTACATTCAGAACTGCACTACTATAGTTTTGATTGATACGTACAAGAACATTGGCACTGCCTTCATAGAGGCACTTTGTAATATCCACCTTTGTAATTAGCTTCAGCAATATCAATCGATTGCAATGTAAAGCCTGTAATTAGAAATATGTCAGCCAGAAAATATTTTATATCTTACCTAAGAGGTGTTATTCAATGTTTAATTTTTAAAAACTATATTTTATAACTAAATTTATTTTTTGAAAAATTTTTTGTTAATGTACTAAAATTCAGCTTTTTAATGAATAAAACGTACAACAAATACAACAAAGTACATTACTGTTTTGGAGGGCAGAGATTTTGTTTTAAAGGCTATCTAAATTAAAAAATAATAGTCCTGCATTGCCTTCAGATGTATTTCTCATATTGTGATTTTTTTTTTTCAGTTGGCATTTTGACTATTCTTTATGTATATATTTGTCTTTAACCTTTACTGAGAAATTTCAAATAGTCTATATGATAAAATTATGCATAACTTTTACAGCAAGTGAAATTTTCTATTAGGAATCAGCCCAACAACATGAATTCTTACTGTTTTTTACATAGAGTTCTCTTTTACACAGCTACACTGTTCAGTGGGCAGATACCGTTTTCATTTTATACAGGAAGACCATGAAGTTAAGGAAGCCGAGATAACACACAGAATCAGAAGGCTCAGATCGGTGACACTGATTTCTAGCACCTTCTCAGAACACCTGTTTCAACCACTGCACACCATTTCATGACAGTGTATTCCAGTCTCACTCCAGTGGAGGTTGGTGTAACTCTGAAGATGCCTACTGGTGTACCACCCTAAACTAGAACATGATATGCTTTTTCTGAATAATCTACAGTAATTCTAAGGCTCCTATTTTATATAGTTTTCCCCCAATTTAATTGGAGCCATTGATGGTCCCTGATGAGTTCCTCAACTAATCTCAAAAGTAATGTCACTAATGATTGCTCAGATCTCTTTTTCACTTTTTCTGTTATGTGTGTAGTCTACCATCTTTGAAACCCTAAGATGCATGCATCACTTTGAATTTACTAAAAAATTAAGACGTGTTCTCAATTATACTTATTTTAAAACATGAAAAACCTTTACAGAAATACTCTATATGCAATAGTATGATTCTGAAATGGCTTCTGTTCTATCTCATTGATGTTGATTTTTATAACGTGGTTTTATGACTTAGCTGGAGCTTATTAAAGACTACATTGTTTTTGTCTTTGAAACAACTCTCCACAGACTTCTACTTCAGGGAAACCCAGTACTTGAGATTATTAACATTATTTAAGCCCCACCTCAAGAGTACTAAGTTCTGAATATCATCAAAATGTAATGCTGAGAAAGAGCTTTGAAAATAGAGGCACTTGTTTGAGGCCATTGTCTTTCAAGCTCCATACCTCATCTGTAAAATAAGCGTGAAGTGTCGAATGGCCAACTCCCGTAGGGATATTGCAAGCTGTAAATAAGATAAAACTTGCAAAATGCCTGGTGCGTGGTAAGCCCCATACCCTTTTACCTATTGATATTGGTATTTCTAAACAAGAAATAGGGGTTTGATTTGCCACAATGAAGGAGTATCTTTACATTTAATTTCATCTCTTTGGGGACCGCTGCTTTTTTTGCCATAATGAAAACAATTTTATATTTGATATAGTCAAAGCAAAAAGGCATGATGTTTCAATCCAGAGCAATTACTGATTAGATATGGTTTTACACATACTCATTGGACAAACTTATGTGCATGAATTGATACATGGGAAAGACACAAAAACTGGTGTGGGGTTACCCAGCTGATGACGTCTCGACCACACTCCATATAGAGTCATTCCAGCTTCCTCACCTGGAGTGCTGGGCTTTGTCACCTTCGTCTGACTAGCTCTACCCTGTCATTAAAACAAAGCAAAACAAAACAAAGACAGCTTTCAATTTCCCTTCCGTTTGTATCACCCACCAGAAGTCCAGCTAGAATCACCTAGAAAGCCCTCAATTTCTGAACCTTCCATCATGTGTACCCTAACAATTTCCAGCCCTCCAAGCACTTCCTCTGCTTCCAATACCTAACTGTCCCATCTCTCTGAAGGGCCAGGGATCCATACACATGCCTCCTGCTACCTGGCCCACTGTACCTCCTTCCCTGTCTTCTCTTCCTCCTCATGCTCTCTCCACCCACCACTACGAGAGTTCTGCTTTTAAAAAATCTTATTCTCTTTCCCAAAGAATCCATCAAGTCCAGAACACTATAGTTTTATTACTTCTCAAAAGACTTCTCTGAAATATGTATTTTATACTTTAATCTCACATTCAATGTCCAGATTGGCATGCTCAAATTTCTATAAAATATTTCCTGCTTACTACTCATATTTTACTCCAGGCCAATGAGTCTAAATAGAATATGCTCTGTTCCCTCCTGAACCAGCTACTCTGTCACATAGAAACCTATATTGAGTAGATATTTCTATTAACATTGCCACTGTTTTCATAGTTATTGAGTATTAGACCTCAAGGGCAAAACTGTCTTGTCTTTATCTCAACAAGCACATCCAACTGAATGCTGTATCTTATTGGTGCCGCCTCAGAATGTCTCTGCCTTCTGTGGTCTCTTTTCAGTTGTTATATTGTTTGTCTAACTCAAGGCACAGATGTTGGAGGGACTTTCTATTGGTTCTTTTCACCGCTTGCTCAATTATCCTTGTACTCCTGCTAGATTAATTTTTCAAAATTTTAGTTTGAAACATAATTTCCCTCTGAAAATTTTCCATGCTTTTTCATTACCTAGACTAATAATTAAACTTGCAATTCAGGACTATTTGCAACATCTACCATTGTTACATTTAGATTTTTTTTTAATGTACTACTTCAAGCATGCTGGAAATTGCAGTCATATTATAAACCTCCACGTGTGGACTACTACATTTCAGAAAGTGCCTTTTTTCTTTAAATTTTTTAGCATAGAAAAATGTGGCCAGGCGCAGTGGCTCATGGATGTAATACCAGCACTTTGGGAGACTGAAGTGGGAAGATCACTTGAGCCCAAGGGGTAGAGACCAACTTGGGTACATGGTGACACCCCATCTCTACTGAGAATACAAAACTTAGCTAGGCATGGTGCTGCACACCTGTAGGCTAGCCACTCAGGAGGCTGGGGTGCAAGGATCACTTGAGCCTGGGAGATCTAAGCTGTAGTGACCTGAGATCATGCCACAGCACTCCAGCCTGGATGACAGAGTGAGACCCTGTCTCAACAAACAAGCAAACAAACAAAAATGTTAGGAGTTGAAGACGCATTGGAACCTCTTGCTGTCTTGCCATTTTCACACTGAAGAGTTGCCTTCGGTATTTATCTGTGTTACTACCTAAGTCTAGTGTGTGCACTTCAACCATTATATTGTCCTCTATTGCATAAATTAATCACTCTTCCTCTATTAATAGACATTATCAGGTATTGCTGGTTTTGCTACTACAAACCATGCTTCAACAAACACATACAGAATTATCTTTGACTGCGTATATACATGTTTTTCCAGGATATGTGGATAGAAGTAGAAATACTGGTTTTTAAAATGCGTACGTTTGCTAGATGTTTTCATACTGATCATAAGTAATTTTTCTAATTTACAAGCCTAGAACCAAAGAAATGAAAACCTCGTTTATCCTCAACAACAAATGCTTTTGCCAGACTTTTAAATTATGAAATATTTCAAACATACAAAGAGCATAAAGTTTTCTTAAAACATAATTTTGTATATTTGTTTCAGATTTTTAAAAGAAATAAAATGAATATAATTGAAGCCTGCTGTATATCCCAATAGTTATTTCAGAAGTAAACTCGTGTTTATAGTTCTATGCACAGTTTTTCTACGTTTATTACATTTTTGTATGTCTTTAAATGATATTTGCTATTGCATTACGTAGCCTCAACTTCATGTAATTGGACTCATACAGAATGTGATTTCCTGTTTTTGCTTAAGATTATGTTTTTGAAATGTAATAGTTTTGATATATAGAATTACAGTACATTCATTTTTACTTCTGTATACTATCACTTTGTATAAATACTCTACCATTTGTATTTTAATGCAAATATGCAAGAGCTTGGTTAGTCTACATGCTTAGAGGTGGATTTGCTGGGCATAGATTGGCCACATACCTATGCCATTCTATTGCTACTTTGTCAGATGGTATATCCAAATGCACCCAAGTAAATTCCCAGACCTTTTGTTCTACCTTCTCAGCAACACATGACAGTGTGAGACTTTTACCCCTTGGATAAATGAGTGGGTTAAAGTTGCATTTCTCTGCACCTTGAACATGTTTTCATGTGTTTGTTGATCAACTGATTTTCTTAACTTTTGAATTATTTATTCAGGTCTATTGATTAGTTTTCTATGTGACACCTTTTCTTAATGGTGTACAGGAATTCTATCTATATTTTAAGAATTAATTATTTACAGTTATATACAATATAACTGTCTCACATAATAGTTTGCCTTTAAATTTGCTTATAGTCTATGTCTTACATTTTACATTTTAATAAAATCAAATTTATCTTTTCTCTTTGTGACTTGAAATTTTGTGTCTTATTCAAGAAGGCTCTTTCTACAATAACGTAAAGCTATTATCTTCTAGTCTAATGATAGAATATTCGAATTAATTCACACATAGATCTTCAATCAATGTCTAGTTAATACTTACTTTAGAGTTTGAGTTTGGGATTTATTTGTTCCCATATAGGTAGGCTGTTTTTCTCCTCCATTTATTAAAATCCTTGCACATGAGCTTGTTAAATATGTACAGCTTTTGATGTTTTCATACATGTATTTTCAATATTGTGCATGATTTGCTCAGGCAAATAGAGCAGTATAGGCAAGGCAAAGGCACAGGGGTCACAGAATACCTGCCATCGTGCCTCAGTGCCACTTGTGTTTGAAGAGTGGCAGGTTAGGTCACATTCATTACATCAGAGTAACACGGTAATATTTGTATATGTGCAGGCTAGATTAGTGTGGACAGGACTGGAAGCAGAAGTACTGTATAAAAGCCAGGCCAAAAAGTGCCAGGAAGGGTTGGCATGAGCTGCAAAAATAGAGAAGAGATTTGCTGTCATAGTCAGAGTAGTGCCTTATGTGCATTGTATCATTATGTAAATATGGATTGATAATTTGCCCACTTCCAGTTTCTTATTTTACATATTTATGTTTATATAATAATTTTTTTTCTCCTCCTACTATCACAGCTTGTCACAGTGCTACTTGCCACTTAAGACCATTTACAAAGCCACCTCATTTACAAGCTTTTCTAGATGTCACATACACTGTGTGGTTTCTGCTCCTCCCCCTTTCAATTATTTATGGTGCTTTGCTTGTGCTTTTAATATACCCCCTTTTAACTGGTTTACATTATATTTACATGTTCATGAAATTAATTTGTTCTCAATTATCCCACAATGATATATTTACTTTTTAAGATCTCACTAAAATGTATTAACTGGAAATTTGAATATATTATAGCATATTTTACTGTATTCATTGCATCATTATTAAAGCAATCATTTTTTAATTTTTAGAAAATAATTTTAAATAAAAATACAATTTTAAAGCAACCTTTAATCAGATATTTGCATTTTGAATCAAAGTACTCTGATTTAAAATGTTGAAAAAAGTTGCCCTAAAATTAAAACAATCATGTAAATTATTAAACATATACTTAATTTCCTGATTACCTATATTCCTTAACTTTATTTCTCTGTCTGCATATTGAGTTGAAGTTTTTTCTCTAAATATTAAGGAGTCAGCAAGACTGTTTTTAAGACTATTTTAACACTAGCGTACTAGAGCTAGATACACATATTTATATTATTTTTATTTCTGGAGAAATTTTTCCCTACCCTAAAATCATAAAGATATTCTCCTATATTTTATTCTAATCATTTCACATTTTAATTTTCATATATGAGCTATCCATTCACCTGGATTGTTATTGGTTGGTGTGAGATTATGATCAGGTTAATTTTTTCATATATTTAGATAGTTTTCTCATCACCATTTGTTAAATAATCTGTCGTTTTCCATTCATGTTCAATGCTGCTTCTTTATATACCGTGTTTCTGCAGGTGTGTAGGTAATATATGGGCTCCCTTATTCTTCCCCATTTGTTCATTTATGTATAATGAACGTTGCTATCCCTCCCCATATCCAAACACATTTTCCTTCCTCTCCAAAGCTGTCTAGGATCTTCCTAATCCTTTACTTTGTCATTTGCATTTTAGGATTTGTTTATTAACTTGCATCAAATGCTTTGCCAAGATTTGAATTAAAAAATTCATTGACTTTTAAAATTAGACACATAATTATAAATGCATTTCAGGCATTACATAGTTCAACTTAATTTACAAATGTTGAAATAGGATCTTAAAAGGATAAACACAGATCACCTATGAAAGTTGTTTTGAGTCTAAGTTTCTAGGGGAATATAAAAATGACTAAACTTTGGGCCACGTTACTAAACACTGTAAATGATGAGTATGCCGTTAAAAAGTAATAAAATGAGAAGCACAAGAAAATCTATAAAATTAGATATTCAATCAATGCAGTGACGTGATGTGAAAAGTGTCAAAAAACATTTATACCCGTTTTTTCACTTTGTAAACATGGGATGTGTCACATTTTGACTACCTAGTCATTCTTGATCCCTACTAGCCTGACATTACCCTACCTTTATTTCAGTTGTTTGATTTTTTTGTACTCTCATTTTTTTTTTACTTTTAAGTTCAGGGGTACAAGTGCAGGTTTGTTACATAGGTTAACTTGTGTAATGGGGGTTACTTGTACAGCTGATTTCCTCACCCAAGTATTAAGCCTAGTGCGCATCAGTAATTTTTCCTGATCCTCTCTCTTCTTCCAGTCTCCACCCTACGAAAGGTCCTAGTGTGTGTTGTTCCCCTCTATGTGTCCATGTGTTCTCATCATTTAGCTCTCATTTATAAGTGAGAATGTGTGGTCTTTGGTTTTATGTTTCTGTGTTAGTTTGCTAAGGATAATGGCCTCCAGCTCCATCCATGTCCCTGCAAAAGATATGTACTCTCTTTCTCTCTTTTTTAATGACTGCATAGCACTCCAACAAAGGTCTAATATCCAGCATCTATAAGGAACTTAAACAAAATTACCAGGAAAAAAGAAACTACCCCATAGAAAAGTGGGCAAATGACATGAACAGATACTTCCAGAAGAAGACATGCATATGCCAACAATCATATGAAAAAAATCATAACATCACTGATCGTTACAGAAGTGTAAATCAAAACCACGATGAAATACCATCTGACACCAGTCAGCATGGCTCCTATTAAAAAGTCGAACATAACAAATGCTGGCAAGATGTGGAGAAAAATAAATGCTTATATATTGTTGGTGAGAGTGTAAATTGGTCCAGCCATGTGGAAGACAGTGTGGTGATTCCTCGAAGACCTAAAGACAGAAATACCATTCAACCCGGCAATCCCATTACTGGGTATATGCCCAAAGGAATAGAAGTCATTCTAACTTGGAAGACACATGCACGCATAGGTTCATTGTAGCACTATTCACAACAGCAAAGACATGGAATCAGCCTTAATGCCCATTAATGATAGACTGATTAAAGAAAATATGGGAAAATGTGGTACACATACACCATGGAATACCCCACTTTTTTTTTTTTTTTTTTTTTTTTTGCGATGGAGTTTCACTCTTGTTTCCCAGGCTGGAGTGCAATGACACAATATCGGCTCACTGCAACCTCCACCTTCTGGGTTCAAGCGATTCTCCTGCCTCAGCCTTCTGAGTAGCTGGCATTACATGCGCCCACCAGCATGCCTGCATAATTTTTGTATTTTTAGTAAAGATGGGGTTTCACCATGTTGACCAGCTGATCTTAAACTCCTGACCCCAGGTGATCTGCCCGCCTCAGCCTCCCAAATTGCTGAGACTACAGGTGTAAGCCACCCCACCCCACCTGTCCCAGAATACCCTACTTTTAAAGTTACTTTACTTTCTTTACAGTTACTCTTGATCTTAACTTTGTCTTCATTGTACTGTACTTAATTAAATTATAAAATATAGAGAATATGGTATTTATATAGAGAGAACAATAGATTATAAAATACAGAGCATATAGATTATTTCTATAGTAATCTGCACTGCCTTGTTTTGTGCCAACACAATGTGGGCTCTGTATGTAAATTTGGTAAATTAAAGGAAATGTGTTTCAAATCCTGTAGTTTATGTCTTCATTCATTCACTGTGCAGTATAGATTTAGCATTTACTTTGTGCCAAATATGATTCTAACCATTCTCAGAGATTTAAATTCTTACTGCAGTTGCCCTTTCAAGAACGATTTCTTCTTTTTATCTGAAATTTGAGTTTCAAACAGAAATTAAATAATTAATATAAAAATATAAATTTTGGGCCCCAATAAGGATTAATTCTTAATCCTTAAGAGGATAAATCTAGAGCTTCCCCATGGAAAATTATCGGGTTATGTAAGTCAAAGACAAAGTGATTTAGAATATAAGCCTGTGATAGCTCATTTGATGGATAAAATACCAAAAATAATAAAATCCAAATGAGTAGGATTGTCTAACATGTTAAAAAACAAATCTGCTTTTTCCAACAACCTCTCTATTCTCCTTCTATATACTCTAATAAATTTTTAAAAAGTAAAAATGAAAGGACTTGCTCAAATACTGGAGTGTCAGTGTGGTACTATATTTTACCTCAATGATGAATAATCGTCAGAATCATTGTCTTTTATTGTGGAATCATCATTCGTGTTTATTAGTGTTTCCTTATAGGCACCTAGAGTGATTCCTAGAAAAGAAATCTGCAAAATCAACTTGTAGCTTTAGTGTCTGTTGCTTTTCAAAAATGAATGTACTCATGATGAAAAGCCTAACATTGCTTGGACTACTTCAATCTGGAATAAGAAGAAATCTTGCCTGTTCAGAACAGCCATAGGAGAAGTAATTAATTGAGGGCTTTGGAATCAAATTTTTATAGGAAATGTTTTAATTATTTGTTCTATCCTTTTGCTTCAAAAGTCTTTGTTGTAGTATATGCTTAAATTTCCTCCTGTGACTCATGATTTCCTTATGTAGTAGCATGGACGTATTCCTGTGAGTTGAAGATGTGATGAGAACTTCTGATTTAAGAATCTTTTAATATTCTTTAGAGAAAATATGGTCCTGTCCTGATTAACTGCATACTAAAATGATTTAATTTACTAAATGTTAAGATGATCTAAAATTCCAGAATTTTAAAATGATTGGCTTTTTTATTTACTGCACATGGATCGTTTCTATTTCTATCAAAATATATTGGAAACAATTTCTTAGATTCCTATCTGTACTTGAAATTTTATGCTTAAATATATGTTGAAAACCACAATGTATTCAACCAGTTACGTTTAGCATAAACAACATCTGTATCTATGTTGATTTAGCTATAAGGAAAATATCGAAGGGTTTCTCTCTCTCTCTCTCTGTATGTATGTATATATGTGTGTGTGTGTGTGTGTGTGTGTGTATTAATATATAAGCTCTCAATATTATATTAATATATCTTAATATTAATATATCTTATTAATATAGAATATATATATATATATATCTTACTAGTAGTACAACACAAGGTCTTCCTTTTCTTCCATAACACCTCTAATGCAGTGTCTGTAATTTTTTATGATTTTTGCATTCTCACAGTTGTAATTCCTAAGCCTAGTATTACAATTTAAACCTGTTAAAAAGAGAGAAACTATTGTTTTCATGTAGATGTAAAGTATGAGATTCATTGCTCTTATATCTGGAATTTTTCCAAAGATAAATTGGTTAAACTGTTCACTATGATTATGAAGCAGTGATTGTTATTGATTATGAAATGCTGATAAATTGGCCATTTTTATCTAATGAAATTTCCTTTTTATGAAAGTGAACCATAAAAACAATCCCAGTGCATAGAAGGTTATTTAGCTGCTTCTGAAAGAAATTTCTAAGTGGACATTTTACATCATTGATTTCCAAAACTCTTAATTATCAAAAAGCTTTTAATCTGTAGAGGGACAGTTATAACTATTAGATCTACCTTCTCTGAAAGGTCTGGAATTGACTTGATTACAAAGGAGAAGAGAAAGCCATCATTTCCAAAAAAGTCTTAGGTTGTCTACATCAATACTGTCATCTTTTTAACATCCAATTTTAGAGTATTTGTTATGTCTGTATCTTCAGTCTAAGCATTCTGAAAGGAACAGTAGTTAATGACAATGGCTTATTCAGATTTAAGGTACAGATTATTTCTTTTTACTTTCTTTTTTTAAAATTTTTTGAGAGCAAAGGTCTATTCTCTTCAAAATATTTTTAAAAAGTCTTTGATTATAAAAATGAATTGCTCATTATTAAGATAACAATCACACAACATAGAAAATGATAGTTGGATTTACCATAATCTCCCCCACTTCCTCATTAGGATCAGTACCATTATTCATTCTTTGAATGAATCTACCTAGATTTTTTTCTTTCCCTAAGTTGAATACATAAATAATTTTACTTTGCAAAAATAGCAGAGAGTATATGCAATGCTTTATAGGGATTTTTTTGCCCACTTAAAAATAGATTACTAGCCGGGCGCAGTGGCTCAGGCCTGTAATCCCAGCACTTCAGGAGGCCAAGGCGGGTGGATCACCTGAGGTCAAGAGTTTGAGACCAGCCTGGCCAACACGGTGAAACCCTATCTCTACTAAAAATACAAAATTAGCCGGGTGTGGTGGGCCTGTAGTCCCAGCTACTCAGGAGGCTGAGACAGGAGAATCACTTGAACCCAGGAGATTAAGGTTGCAGTGAACCGAGATCACACCACTGTACTCCAGCCTGGGCAACAGAGCAAGACTCTGTTTCAAAAAAAAAAAAGCAAAATTATTAATGTTTTCCAATGTCAATTTTCCTAGCTCAGTCGACATAAGACCACCATTGAGAGCCTCTACTGTAACAGAATCAGGTTTATTACCTCAGTGTAATGAAGGAGACTGCACAGCAGAGAAACTTTGGGAGTTCTCACCAAACTAAGGGAGAGTTATCTCAGTGTGTAGGGAGTGATGGAGCTTAGGTGAAATGTAAATAAGACAGTACTGTAAGCAGGCACAAAGCAAGACTATTTAAAGGGACTAGCATCAGTTTTGAACTGCAGTGTAAACTGAAAGTCCTTTCTCCTTGTAAACTGCGGAGTTGAGTTAATTATGGAGAGCTGTGTCCAGAATCTGCTTATCTGAATCTCTGCACCTGAGTTGTCAATTCCTGTGGTTTCTCTGAGTCAAAGAAACTTAGCAACTCTACGCAAGAGTGGGAGGTTTCATTCTTATTTACATAATTTCAAACATCAAAGTTTCTGACAGCAAACAAGGTTTCTCAGTGAGTAGAAAAACAGTACTCATTCATAAAAGAGTATCCTTAAGCTGCTCTTGGTTGTATAATAGCTTATCTTTGGGAGAAAGGGTGATTCCTGTTAACTTTGCATCTGGCATTACTTGTCTTATTCTAGTCCAGGAATGGCAGGGCTGATTTTTACAGTTCTAATTAATTTTCAATTTCTCACAATAAATATATGTGTACACAATTTTCAACGAGTATGATTTACAGATATTATATAATTTGTTTAATTACAGCCTATTGTTGAAATTTCCCCACCCCATCAATAAAGCTTTATAAGAAGAATTGTTGGGTCAAAGTTAAATATTTTGTAACTTTTTAATTTGAAATAGTTTAAGACTTACATAAAAGTTACAAAGATAGTACAGAGAATTCTACATACCCTTCATCTGGCATTCCCTTATGTTAATATCTTACATAAGCACAGAATAATTATCTAGCTTAATTTTTTGTTTTACACGTATTAAAAATAGTTTGCATCCTACATTTAAACATTATACTTTAAAAGATTGCAGCTTAACCGTTGGAACCTCTGTTAAGTTTTAATAACCAAAAATAAAAAGACAGTTTGAAAGGAAATTACAATTAAACATTGATACTTCATAATATGGTATACAATTAGTGAAATTTTTCCCCTAAAAATTATTAAACTAAACATGTTTATTATTTTGTCTGGGCACAGTGGCTCTGTCTCTATTCCCAGCACTTTAAAAGACCAGTGCATGAAGATTACTTGAGCCCATGAGTTTGAGAACAGCCTGGACAACATGGCAAGAACCTGTCTCTTTAAAAAAATTAAAAACCTTACCCAAGAGTAGAGGTGTGCATCTTCGTCCCAGCTACTTGGGAGGCTGAGGTGGGAGGTTTCCTTGAGCCCAGGAGGTCAAGGCTGCAGTGAGCTGAGATTGTGCCACTGCATTCCAGCCTGGACAACAGAGAGAGACCTTGTCTTGAAAAAAAAAAGAAAAGTTTGCCATTCTAATTATTTTGAAATGTGTACAAAATGTGAAACCCATCCATAGACTGAGTGAAGAATGAACTTATAATCTGATTGCCAGTAAGATAATGCTGTTTTGAGAGAAGAGAGGGAATAAGTATGTATATTTCTGAATTTGAATAAGGTTTCAATATATAAAATTAATCTTTTTTACAGTTTGAATAATTATATGACTGCTGGCAACAGTGATACATTTGGTGGTGTTACTGCATAAAAACTTGTTTCCAAAGTTTCCAAGTTTAACTTTTCTCCTTCAAAAAAAAAGTGATTAATGAAAGAAAATAAAATTTTATTTAAAATATAAATTAATTTTAAAAATATTTCATTAGGAAGCATTTGTGTTGTGCTTGATATAAAATTAATGAATTAAGCCCCATAGGATTTCATTATTAAAGTGTGTGTGCATTATGTTTTCTGGCACATTCCATGTTAATAAATCAAGACTTTAAGGTTATGGATATGTCTGCTTGACCTCAAAGAACAGTGATTTATTTGTTTTGATGGTTTTGATTACTGCAAAGTCATAGAAATGGCAGTTTGTGAAAATTGTGGCATAGCTAAAAACAGAAGCTCTCTTCTACCTTATTTTTAGTCTGATTTAAAAAGTGTCATTCTGTGTGCTCTAAATGCATTTGAATCTAGTTTTAGTCCATATATTAATAAAGTTGGAATTAAACTTTCTATGAACTAGAATACATCCACAATTTTTAGGAGATCTATTACCATTTTATTTATTAGTGCTAATTGAACACTGCTTCTGCTTGAAGAATTGGTAGTAAAACCCTCTTAGAAAGCAAGTTTCAGTTTTCTTCCCTGATTTTTTTTTTCTGGGAATCAGTGTAATATGTTAAAATATCTAATCGTTTAATTGAATGGCAAAAGCATAATAGTTTTGATTAAACATTGCAATAGAATGGCAGGGAAAATTAAGGATACCTTTAAGTGAGCTACATTTTAAAAAATTGTATCAAATTTTGTAGGTAAACTATAATGTAATAAAAATGCATTTAACCAAAATAGCAGCCAAAAATTATTCCAGATTGAGATAAAGCTTATATACACTAAGTCTCATGCAGTACTTGAAAATGTAGTACAGCAAGCCACATTGCAGGGAAGAATTCAGGACAATGAGACTCCATGTGCACACAGTTTTAGAGGCTTTGCTCTGTCTGTGTCATCTGTATATACTGCAAGAGAAAGAATTCTTCCCTTCTAAAAACCTGGATATAAGTAGTTTGGAAAGAAATGAGGACTGTTTTCTCTCAGAACTGGTTAAATATATAGTCACATTTATGACATAAAGTTCAATAGAAAGCACAAATATAGAAAGAACAATATGCATTTCACATTTGGGACTTTGTCACATATATTCCCTATGTACTTTTTCACTACAGATTTTCTACGTGCTATACAGAGTTTTGCCAAAACGTGGCTAATATATAAAAAGAAAACCACGTGCACTAACTTTATAGCCCTAACTACAGCAACATTTTCTGTTCACACATGATTTTTCCACTGGGGAGAATCAGTTCCACTTTTGTTATGCATTTTAAAGATTTCTTACTGATTTGCAGCTTCTCTTCCGAGCATATTTATGTGAGGTCATGATCAGTTTGGTTTGGAAGCAATGGAAGGGTCTGGGAAACCTTGTGGAGCGAGTAGAAGCAAGGCTCCCAGACAGGCAGAGCGATGTTTGAGACATGTTTTTCAGCTTTTCTGTCATTCCACAGATACCTATTGATTTCTGGCTCTTCTGGCATTTTTCTTGGTTAATGTTTCTGCCACATTCTCTCCATGTGATCTTGGACAAATTAATTAAACACTTTGTACTTTAAACTCCTCTTTGAAAAAATGAGGAAAATAACTCTTCCCCTTCAGACTGTGGTGAGTCTCGAAAAAAAAAAAAAATGAAGTGGCATGTGCCCCACATGTTGGATGCACATGGAGATTTGCATGTGGCAGATATGCTGGATTATTCCTGGGAGATACAGATGTGAGGAAATGGAAAAGGTAAGATTGGTGTAAGGGAATCCTGATCCACAATGAGGTTGTAACTGCCATCTTAACCTGCTCCACAGTTGAGTTCTGGAACTGGGATTGTCCTTGAGAGTTGTCACAGATTGAGGACTAAGAAGTAGTCTTTGCACTTGCACTTAGGCCAATCACTAGAGTCAGGTTTTCTCCCTCTCCCCTCAGTATCCTGACGTTTTAAGTTTATTAATCATCCATTTATCAAATATTGATTTAGTCTGTGCACTCTACTGGAAATGTAAATACAGATAAAATATGGGTCCTTCCATTAAGAATGCGTTGAATGGGTGGGCTGATTTAGTAAACGGGCAAATGTGTTGAATCTTGTAGAGCCGTAATAAAAAGAGATAAATGCTGTGCTTCTGAGGGAACACAGAAAGGGGCCTTTTCATTAGATGTGGACACAAAATGGGAAAGGATTCCTTAAACCTTTCTTAATTATGTAGATCTTGAAGTAGAACTTTGGAACAATAAATTCAGGATGGATACTGAAGTGGTAAGAAGTTCAAGTTGTAGAATAACATTAAGTATTTTTTCACCTTAATGAATATATTTTTAAAATCTTTTTATTTGCTTACCTTTTTGGCCAGAAGTATTTACAATGTATTATTCTTTTGATTTTCAAATAATCCATATTGCTTGCTAAAAGGAAAATACATAAATGTATATTTCAGTGATATTTCCCCCTCCCTCTTTCATTTTTATCACTCTGAGATGTATCCAGTTTTTCTCTTGGCTCATATGTGCTTTTCTTGAGATATATAAAGATACAATTTAAGATAATTTAAGATAATATTACTTTATTCCCAGCTATGAAAACTGATAAAGTTAATATACTTTTAATCTTGTCTTCTTTCTAATTTTTGTCTACTATTTTAACTTGCTCGGGTTTTTTAAATTTATGTCCTGTTTTATAGTTACAGTTCTTACACCTTAGTTCTCTATTTAAAACTTTAGTTCTATATTAAAATCTATGTGATTCACCACTACAGACTGTCTATTCTTGAGTTTTTTATTTTGATACATATATGAATTATCTGGATTTTTAAAAATATACTTGAAGTTCTGGGATACATGTGCAGAACATGCGTGTTTGTTTTATAGGTATACACATGCCATGGTGGTTTGCTGCACCCATCAACCTGTCATCTGCGTTAGGTATTTCTCCTAATGCTATCCCTCCCCTAACCCCCCCACCCACTCACAGGCTCCCGTGTGTGATGTTCCCTGTGTCCAAGTGTTCTCATCTCTCTGAACACCTGTGTCCAAGTGTTCTCATTGTTCAACTCCCACTCACGAGTGAGAACATACAGTGTTTGGTTTTCTATTCCTGTGTTAGTTTGCTGAGAATGATGGTTTCCAGCTTCATCCATGTCGCAGCAAAGGATGTGAACTCATGCTTTTTTATGGCTGCATAGTATTCCATGGCATATATGTGCCACATTTTCTTTATCCAGTCTATCATTGATGAACATTTGGATTGGTTCCAACTTTTTGCTGTTGTGAACAGTGCTGCAATAAACATAGGTGTGTGCATGTCTTTATAGTAGAATGATTTGTACTCCTTTGGGTATATACCCAGTAATGGAATTGCTGGGTCAAATAGTATTTCTGGTTCTAGATTCTTGAGGAATCACCATACTGTCTTCCACAATGGTTGAACTGATTTACTTTCCCATCAACAGTGTAAAAGTGTTCCTATTTCTCCACATCCTCTCCTGACTTTTTAATGATTGCCATTGTAACTGGTGTGAGGTGGTATCTTATTGTGGTTTTGATTTGCATTTCTTTTTTAAAACATTTATTTATTATACTTTAAGTTCCTGGGTACATATGCAGATCGTGCAGGTTTGTTACATAGTTATACATGTGCCCGAGTGGTGGTTTGCTGCATCCATTGCCTAGTCATCTACATTAGGTGTTTCTCCTATTGCTGTCCCTCCCCAATTCCCCTACCCCCTGCTATTCCTCTCCTAGCCCCCCACCCGCAGGCCCCCACCCCCAGTCCCCGGTGTCTGATCCCCCTCCCTGCATCCTTGTGTTCTCATTGTTCAGCACCTACTTACAAGTGAGAACATGTGGTGTTTGGTTTTCTGTTCTTTAATGACCAGTGATGACGAGCTTTTTTTCATATGTTTGTTGGCTGCATAAATGTCTTCTTTTGAGAAGTGTCTGTTCATACCCTTTGCCCACTTTTTGATTTTTTTTTTCTTGTAAGTTTAATTTCTTTGTAGATTCTGGATATTAGCCCTTTGTCAGGTGGATAGATTGCAAAAATTTTCTCCCATTCTGTAGGTTGTCTGTTCACTCTGATGATAGCTTCTTTTGCCATGCAGAAGGTCTTTAGTTTAATTAGATCTCATTTGTCAATTTTGGCTTTTGTTGTCATTGCTTTTGGCGTTTAAATCATGAAGTCTTTGCCCATGCCTATGTCATGAATGGTATTGTCTATGTTTTCTTCTAGGATTTTTATGGTTTTAGGTCTTATGTTTAAGTCTTTAGTCCATCTTGAGTTAATTTTGTATAAGGTGTAAGGAAGGGATCCAGTTTCAGTTTTCTGCATATAGCTAGACAGTTTTCTCAACACTATTTATTAAATAGGGAATCCTTTTCCCATTGCTTGTTCTTGTTCAGTGTGTCACAGATCAGATGGTTGTAAATGTATGGCATTATTTGTGAGGCCTCTGTTCTGTTCCATTGGTCTATATATCTGTTTTGGTACCAATAACCATGCTGTTTTGTTTACTGTAGCCTTGTAGTATACTTTGAAGTCAGGTAGCGTGATACCAGCTTTGTTCTTTTGCTTAGATTGTCTTGGGTATACAGGCTCTTTTTTGGTTTCATATGAAATTTAAAGTAGTTTTTTCCCCCCTAATTCTGTGAAGAAATTCAGTGGTAGCTTGATCAGGATAAGCCAAAGGAATTATGTGGATTTCATCGTATCCTAGAAATATTTTGGAAATATTGTTCATTCAGGCATATCTTCAAAATGTTGTTGGTTCAGTTCTAGACCACTACAATAAAACAAATTTCAAAATAAAGGGAGTCAAACAAATTTGGGGGTTTCCTGGTGCATATAAAGTCATGTTCAGATTCTGCTATAGTCTATTAAGTGTCAATCTAATTGTGTCTGAAAAACATTGTAATTCCCTCATTAAAAAATAATTTATTGCTAAAAATGCTAATGATTATCTAAGACTTCAGTGTGTAGTAATATTTTGCTGGTGAAGAGTCTTGCCTCAATGTTGATGGCTGCTGACAGATCAAGGTGGTGGTCACTGAAAGTTAAGGTGGGTGTGGCAACAAGACAACAGTGAGTTTGCCACATCTATTGGATCCTCCTTTCATGAAAGATTTCTCTGTCTTACGTGATGCTGTTTGATAGCATTTTACCCATAGTAGAACTTCTTTCACAATTGGAATCAAGTTTATGTAATATTCTAAATCCTTTGTTGTCATGCCAGTCATATTCACAGCATCTTCATCGAGAGTCGATTCTGTGTTAAGAAACTACTTTATTTGCTTATCCATAAAAATAAACTTCTCATTTGTGAAAGTTTTATCTTGAAATTTCAGCAATTTAGTCATATCTTTAGGCTCCACTTCTAATTCTGGTTATCTTGCTATTTCTACCATGTCTGCAGTTCCTTCCTCTGCTGAAGACTTGAACTCAAAGTGATCCACAAGAGTTGAAATCAACTTCTTTCAAACTCCCTGTTAATGTGTATATTGACTTCCTCCAATGAATCAGAAATGTTCTTCGTCTAAAATGGTGACTCCTTTCCAGAAGGTTTTCAACTTACTTTGCCCAGTTCCATCAGAGGAATCACTGTTTGTGACAGCTACAAACTTATGAAATGTATTTCTTTTCTAATTTTTTTTTTTTTGAGACAGGGTCCCACTCTGTCACCCAGGCTGGAGTGCAGTAGTTCAATCTCTGCTCACTGCAACCTCCAACTCCTGCGTTCAAGTGATTCTCTTGCCTTAGCCTCTCCATCAGCTGGGATTACAGGTGCTCGCCACTATACCCAGCTAATATTTTTTGTATTTTTAGTAGAGGCAGGGTTTCATTATGTTGGCCAGGCCGGTCTCAAACTCCTAACCGCAGGTGATCTTTCTGCCTCATCCTCCCAAAGTGCTGGGATTACAGGCATGAGCCACTGCGCTTGGCCATGAAATGTATTTCTTATATAATAAAACTTGAAAGTCTAAATGACTCTTTGATTCCTGGGTGGCAGAATGGATGTTGCCTTAGCAAGCATAAAAATGACAATTATCACCAGGTATAATGATCATGCCTATGGTCCTAACATTTTGGGAGGCCAAAGTAGGTGAGTTGCTTGAGCCTAGGTGTTCGAGACCAGCCTGGCCAACATGGTGAAACCTTGTTCCTACAAAGACTACAAAAAATAGCTGGACGTTTTGGCACACACCTGTAGTCCAAGCTACTCAGAATGCTGAGGTGGGAAAGTTTCTGGAGCCTAGGAGATGGAGGCTGCAGTGAGCCATGATCATACCACTGCACTCCAGCCTGGGCCACAGAGTGAGACCTGGTCTCATAAAACAAAACAAAAACATCACCTCTTTGTACATTTCCATTAGAACTCTTGGGTAACCAGGTATATTGTCAATGAGCTGTAATAGTTCAAAAGGAATCTCTTTTTCTAAGCAGTAGGTTTCAACATTGGGCTTAAAACATTCAGTAAGCCATGTTGTAAACAGATATGCTGTCATCCAGGCTTTGTTGTCCTGTTTGTAGAGTACTGACAGAGTAGATTTAGCATAATCTTTAAGGATCTTACAATTTTTGGAATGGTAAATGAGCATTGGCTATAACTTAAAGTCACCAATTACATTAACCTCTAACAGGAGAGGCAGCCAGTCCTTTGAAGCTTTGAAGTCAGGCATTGACTTCTCCTTTCTAGCTATGAAAGTCCTGAATGGCATCTTCTTCCAATAAAAGGTTGTTTTGTCTACATTGAAAATACGTTTTTAGTACAGCCACCTTCATCAATGATCTTAGCTAGATCTTCCGGATAACTTGCTGCAGCTCCTACATCAGCACTTGCTGCTTCACCTTACACTATTATATTATGGAGATGGCTTCTTTCCTTAAACCTCATGAACCAAACTATGCTAGTTTCAAACTTCTCTTCTGTAGCTTCCTCACCTCTCTCAGTCTTCATATAATTAGAGTGAGGGCCTTGTTCTGGATTAGGCTTTGGCTTAAGGGAATGTTGTGGCTGGTTCGATCTTTTATACAGACCACTAAAACTTTCTCCTTATCAGCAACCCAGGCTATTTCATTTTCTTATGATTCATTTGTTCACTGTAGTAGCACTTTCGTTTCCTTCAGAAACTTCTCCTTTTGCATATCTCAACTTGGATAACTGTTTGGCATAAGAACGCTTGCTTTTGGGCTATCTCTGCTTTCGGCATGCCTTTCTCACTAAGTTTAGTGATTTCCTAATCATTTGTAGCTTTTGATTTGAAGCAACAGGTGTGCCATTCTTTGTTTCAGTTGAACACTTAGAGGCCATTGTAGGGTTATTCATTGACCTAATTTCAATATTGTTGTCTCAGGGAATCTGGAGGTCTGAGAAGAGGGAGAAAAGTGAAAAATGGCTGGTCAGTGACATCAGAACACGCACAACATTTTTGTCAGTTAAGTTTAGCATCTTATATAGCATGGTTTGTAGTGCTGAAAACAATTACAATAGTGATATCAAAGATCATTGATCACAGATCACCATAGCAGACGTAAAAATAATGAAATGGTTTAAAATATTATGAGAATTACTAAAATGTGATACAGAGACATGAAGTGAGCACACACTTTGAAAAATGGAGGCGATAGACTTGCTTTACACAGAGTTCCCACAGAATATCCATTCGTAAAAAATGCAGTATCTGCAAAGCACCATAAATTTAAGTACAATAAAACAAGCTATGCCTGTAGTTTTCAAGAAGACATTCAGAGTAGCTATGAATCTGTTCTGTTTTATATATACTTGGGAATGTTGGCCTGGTGCTTTTGTACTTGCAGGATAACTTGAGCCCAGGTATATTTCTTGGGTTATAGTCTTTTTTCACTGAGACCCTTGTAGGTATTGTTTCACTGTCCTCTTGCATTTACTGTGTCTGTGGAGAATTTCAGTCTAATATTTCACTCTTCTACACAAATTGCTTTTTCTTCTGGGATTTTTGTTCTCACAAACACACACACACACACACACACACACACACACACACACACTGCTTTGATGATGAGATACGTTGAATGTGAAACAAAAAAATTGTTGACTTATGTAGAATGGTGATCTTGGGAGAGAAAAACAACTTGAAGTCTGGTTGAAGGTTTAATAAAGGTGTGGAGTGAGTGGGTAGTGAATTTCAGCAGCTTCTTGAGGTATTTCAGACCCTACTATTTGATTTTTAATAGGCTAATTTAAAAATTAGTTGACTATTTTAAACTTTTGAAACTACAAAGGCAGAAAGATATTAAAATTAAGCTTTTCAAATTAATTCTCTATTCTCTACATCACTCAATTTCCAGTGAATTGTGTGTGTGTGTGTGTGTGTGTGTGTGTGTGTGTGTGTGTGTGGTTTTGTATTCAAATTAAATCTGTCCTTACAGCCAATAACCACCATAAAAAACACTCCTTCTATGAATACCAAATGAAGTTAAAGTAACATTTTATTGCAGTTTTAATTATTATACTGTGTTACTGTCAAAAAATAGTATAAAAGTATGACAAATATTATGCATACTCAATTTTCAAAATTCAATATTTGTTTCTTTTTTGTCCATCTTTCTCACAAAGATTGCATATATTTTTAGCTAGGCAATTTCCTTTGAGGATCTCAATTATTTATACATTCTGAAACATTTTTGCAATTTAAAACATTAAAAGACTAGAGAAGATAAATTTAATAGAATAAAATTTGTACATAACATCTGTTGTTACCAACTTAATATGAATTACTCATTTTGAAGTATATTGCTTGTAAAGAGAAACTTTCAAAGCTATACTGAGCCTACGTCCAGTATTTCATTCAAAAGTGAGTGGCATAAATAACTTACATTTACAAGGTATTTCTGAATTAGACAGTTTTATTCTTTGAGCCCACCAGAACATACACTGGATAATATAGCAATAAAAGTAGCTAAAAAATGTATTCTTCTTTTTTATAATAGAAATATCAACAGCCGGGGATGCACAGAATAACTGTTCATTTGACAGCTGTTGCATTGTGAAAAGCACAATAGGTATTTCATGGTATAAAAAGATGGCCCAAGGATAGAGGTAGAACACCGTTGTGCATAATGTTACACAGAATGTGATAAATGCGTTAAGGAGGAGACAATGAAGCAATTTGGATATTGAGAGAAAAGAAAAAAATGTTCAGGTTGGAAGGAAGACAGAGTTCAGAAAAACACTTTAGGAAGGAGATAACCTTTAAGCTGAGGATTAAAATGTGGTCACTCAGGAACATGCAGAGATAGAGGTAAGAGAACAAAGTAGTCAGAGGATTTGGATAATTCTTTAATTGTGTATCAATCCTGCATAATGAATCAGTCTGTCTTTTATCTTGTTTTTTTTTTTAATTCACCATTACTGTTGTTTTTGACTTGCTGAATTCTCTCTTCTAAAAACAGAATTAATTTGCTCATTTTATGAATATTAACAGTATTTGGAAGCATATTTATGTTCTTTTTATTTTTAAAGATCTTCAAGGACTTTAAATATGCTTTTTGTATTAGTCTGTCTCATGCTGCTATAAGGACATACCTGAGACTGAGTAATTTATAAAGGAAAGAGGTTTAATTGACTCAGAATTCAGCATGGCTGGGGTGGCCTCATGTAACTTACAACCATGGTGGAAGGAGAAGCAAATACATCCTTCTTCACATGGCAGCAGGAAAGAGAAAGGCAGAGCAGAGCGGGGAGAGCCCCTTATAAAACCATCAGAAGTCAGGAGAACTCACTCACCTTCATGAGAACAGCATGGAAGAACTAGCCCCATGATCTAGTCACCTCCCACAAGGTCCCTCACCCAATACGTGGGGATTACAATTTGGATTACAATTCAAGATGAGATTTGGGTGGGTACACAGAGCCAAACCATATTATTTTGCAAATTAATTTTGAACAAGAGACATGTAGTTTCTGCTTGCTGCTTTATATATGTTGCTTATGGTCTTGAAGACATTTGTATTTGCCCATCATTACACATCTTTCATTGTATATCTGTGTCAATATTTTGTTACTGTTTCTCTACCTTACTAACAAAATATGTAAGTTTTAAGATGGATATTAAAATATGTACATTTTAAGATGGCTTTAAATGACATCAGGGAAATGGCTGACTTCATGGAGGAGCAAGGACAGCAGGCAATTTAGAATTTTTAAAGATCTTTGATGTTTTGGAGAGCATGGCACTTTTTATTCTTTTCATTGCAGCCTAGGCTGGTTCACTTGCAATGTAGCTAAATAAACTATTGTAGCGTTATCTCATAACGGCTGAACATTTGAAGAGAACTAGAGAACAGTTCTGGATGTATAACTCCAGGAACTCATTGCCTTAGTAACTGCACAAAAAGGGCACCATATGGCGTTGATTCAATTTGCGGTTGTTCTCCAAGAATGCATTTCCCAACCACCAAATCCCACACATAAGCTATGCCTGTTTTGTAAATGTTCCTCTGAGGTTTACTTGGATGAAAACTTCAGTGGGAAGAATTTGTCACCTTTCTTGCTGTCTCCTCAGTGCCGAATACCATATTGGTTTTTATTTTTATTTTTAATTTATATAAGTTATTATTGAGGCAAAATTAACATAATATAAAATCAACCTTTTTTTTTGAGACAGAATTTTGCTCTGTTGCCCAGGCTGGAATGCAGTGGTACGATCTCAGCTCACTGCAACCTCCACCTCCTGGGTTCAAGCTGTTCTACTGCCTCAGCCTCCCAAGTATCTGAAATTACAGCTACCTGCCACCATGCCCAGCTAATTTTTTGTATTTTTAGTAGACATGGGGATTTGCTGTGTTGGCCAGGCTGATCTTGAACTCCTGACCTCAGGTGATCCACCTGCCTTGGCCTCCCAAAGTGATGAGATCACAGGCATGAGCCACTGCACCTGGCCACAATCAACCATTTTAAAGTGTACTGTTCACTTTTTTAATCCACTGTTCCTTTTTAATGGTATTCTGTGGCATTTAGCACATTGGAAATACTGTGTGACCATGTCTGTCTAGTTATGAAACATTATCATTATTATTGTCATGATAGTGGGTATGAAGTAGTATCTCACAGTGGTTTTGATTTGAATTTCTCTAAGGACTAAGATGTTGAACATCATTTCATGGATATGTTGGTCGTTCATATATCTTTGGAGAAATGTCTGCTCAAGCCCTTTGCCCACTTATTGGGTAGGGAGACATGGTAGTTTATTTGTTGTTAGATTATAAGCGTTCTATATATATTCAAGATACTAGACCCTTATGAAATACATGACTTGAAATTTTTATACCATTGTGTAGGTTGCCTTTTCACTTTCATGATAATATCCTTTGATGCATAATTTTTTTCATTTTGATAAGCTTAATTCTATTTTGTTTTTTCATATTCTTTTGATGATATGTATAAGAATATATTGCCAAATTTCATGTCATAGAGATTTACCCTTATTTTTTTTTCTAATAGCTTTATGGTTTAAACTTTTACATTTAGGTCCTTGGTCCATTTTTAGTTAAATTTTTTGTATGGTGTGAAGTAGGATTTCAATTTTATTCTTTTCTATGTGGATTTCCAGCTGTCACAATACCATTTATTGAAGAGACTGTTCTTTCTCCAGTGAATGGTCTTGGCACTCTGTTGAAAATCAATTGACTACAGATGTATGGGTTTATTTATAGACTCCCTGTTCTGTTTTTTAATCCATATGTCTATCATTATTCCAGTGCCACACTGTTGTAATTATTGTAACTTTGTAGTAACTTTTGTAATTGAGAAATACTAGTCCTCCAAATTGGTTCTAATGTATCATGATATTTATTTTTTAACTATTAAGGGTTGCTTACAATTCCATATGAATTTTGGATCAGGTTTTCCCTTTTTTAATAGAAATTACATCGATTCTGTGGATCACTTGTGGCAGTGGATACTGCCATCTAAACACTGTGATGTCTTTGAGTTGATGAACATATAATGCCTTTCTGTTTAATTTTGCCTGCCTTAATTTATTTTGACAGTGTTTTTTAGTTTCAGTATACAAGTCTTGCATCTTCTTGGTTAAATGTATTGCTAAGTATAATATTCTTTTTGATCCATTATTTTCTGAATTTCATTTTCATATTATTAATTGCTACTGCATGGAAATACAACTTATTTTTTGTGTGTTGATCTTGTATTCTGCCACTTTGCTAAATTTGCTTTTTAATTTAATAGATTTGTATGTGTGTGTATGGATTTTTAAAGATTTCCTATGACTATTATTAGGTCTACATATAGATATAAATAGTTTTGCTTTTTTCCAGTTTGTGTGCCATTATTTTTCTTGGCTAGAACTAGTAGTACAGCATTGAATAGTGATGGCTAAAGTGTTTGTCCTCATCTTGTTGCTAGTCATAGAGGGAAGGTTTTCAGTCTTTCACTATTTAGCATAATGCTAGTTGTGAAGTTTTTATAAATGCCTTTTATCAGGTTGAGGAAATTTCCTTCTCTTTCAAGATTATTAAGTGTTCTTATCATGAAAGCGTTTCTTTAGGATTTTGTCAGATGCTTCTTTTGGCATCAATTGAGATCATCATAAAGATTTTTTTTTCCTTCAGTCTATTGTAGCATTTTACTTTAATTGACTTTCATATGTTGAACCACTCTTTATTTTATTTTAAAATTTTATTTTATTTTATTTTATTTATTTTAAAATTTTAAAATAAATTTTACTTGGTTATTGCATATGTATTTTTAAAATGTGCTGCTACATTCAGCTTACTAGTATTTTGTGGAGAATATCAAAAATCTATTTTCTGGGCCAGGCATGGTGGCCCATGTCTGTAATCCCAGTCCTTTGGGAGGCTGACATGGGAGGATCATTTGAGCCCAGTAGTCCAAGGTTACAGTGAGCTATGATTGCATCACTGCACTCTAGCCTTGGTGACACAGCGAGGCCATGTCTCTTAAAAAATGTTTTTGTTAATATCTTTTATGATTCTTATTTATATAAGATCTATAATAATTTCTCTACTTTCATTTCTGATTTTAGTAATTTAAGTCCCCTCTTTTTTTCATGGTCAGTCTGTCTGAAAGTTTGTTGATATGATTTATATTTCTTTCAAAGGACCAACTCTAGGTTTTGTTGATTCTCTCTATTCTTTATTTCATTCATCTCCACTATAATCTTCATAAGTTTCTTTTATACTCCTTCAGTGCTCAGCCAGACCATTTACAACCCTGCCTTAGCTTTCACCTCCTATTTTCATGGAGTTAGAAGGTGAGCCAGTGATGAAAGCTAAGGTTATCCTCTGCTTTTATTAGAGTATGTGTACAGCCCTGGGCACATGATTAATTAGTCTTCTTGATATTCTGGTATAAACAGATCTTTTAAAAGTCAGCATATCTCTTTTCCTAACCTCTTCTTCCCTGGAGTTTTGCTGTATTGTCTGTCACATTCCTTATCTCAGGCTTCCAGTGGCCTTTAAATATTTTTGGCAAATGTTATCCCAGCCCTGAGGATGTGTTGGTTCAGAAAAATTAACTGTAGCTCTCATGCTAGTCATTCAGGGAGCTTTGAAAGATAGATCAAAACACAGCCAGAATTATTTGATAATAGCAATTGTATTGCTCTCTTTTTTTGGCACTAGCAGCCTGAACAAGGAGTGTGGTCTGCTGCTGTCCTCATCACCATCACCCATCTGGAATGTGAGAGATGGTAGGCAGACAACTTAAAATGCCACAACGATCTCTTACACTGATGCAGCAAATTCTTTTTTTTTTTTTTTTAATTTTATTTTACTTTAGGTTCTGGAGTACACGTGCAGGTCATGCAGGGTTGTTGAATAGGTGCATACTATATTCGGCATTTTTCCCCATCGATCAAGTAGGCTTCATCCCGGGGATGCAAGGCTGGTTCACCATACACAAGTCCGTGAACTTAATCCACCACATAAACAGAACCAAAGATAAAAACCACATGATTACCTCAATAGATGCAGAGAAGGCCTTAGACAAAATTCAACAGCCCTTCATGCCAAAAACTCTCAATAAATTAAGTATCGACGGAATGTATCATAAAATGATAAAAGCTATATATGACAAACCTATAGCCAATATCATACTGAACGGGCAAAAGGGAAGAATTCCCTTTGAAATCAGGCACTAGATAAGGATGCCCTCTCTCACCACTCTTATTCAACATAGGATTAACAAACTCACTCAGAACTGCACAACTGCATGGAAACTGAACATTCTGCTCCTGAATGACTACTGGATAAATAATGAAATGAAGGCAGAAATAAAGATGTTCTTTGACACCAATGAATGAAGACACAACGTACCAGAACCTCTGGGATACACTTAAAGCAGTGTGTAGAAGGAAATTTATAGTACTAAATGCCCACAAGAAAAAGGAGGAAAGATCTAAAATTGACACCCTAATGTCACAATTAAAAGAACTAGAGGAGGAAGAACAAACAAATTCAAAAGCTAGCAGAAGACAAGAAATAACTAAGATCAAAGCAGAACTAAAGTAGATAGAGACATGAAAATCCCTTCACAAAATGAGTGAATCCAGGAGCTGCTTTTTTTAAAGATCAGCAAAGTAGATAGACCACTAGCCAGACTAATAAAGAAGAAAAGAGAGAAGAATCAAATCGATGCAATAAAAAATGATAAAGGAGATATCATCACCAATCCCACAAAAATACAAACTACCATCAGAGAGTACTATAAACACATCTATGCAAATAAACCAGAAAATCTGGAAGAAATGGATAAATTCCTGGACGCTTACACCCTCCCAATACTAAACCAGGAAGAAGTTGATTCCCTGAATAGACCAATAACAAGGTCTGAAATAGAGGCAGCAATTAATAGCCTATCAACCAAAAAAAGTCCAGGACCAGATAGGTTCATAGCTGAATTCTCCTAGAGGTACAAAGAGGAGCTGGTACTATTCCTTCTGAAACTATTCCAAACAATAGAATTTTATAAAGCCAACATCATCCTGATACCAAAACCTGGCAGAGACACAACTAAAAAAAGAAAATTTGAGGCCCATATCCCTGATGAACATCAGTGTGAAAATCCTGCTGAACGAAACAGTTTATAAAAAGAAACTTGTCAGATTTCTAAAGAAACCAGCATAAATAGTAGAATCTTTTTCTGGCAGGAAATGGAAGGAAACTGTAATTAAAAGTGCTTCTAATTGGTGGTTATCTCATGAGGTTCTGATTCTACCAGGTAAATTAGGAGTTGACAAAGCTCACTGGACAAGAATCCCTTTAAAAAGAAACTATCAAAGTTAGAGTTGATATTTTATTAAATGACTCTTTATCCGATGCAGTTTTTATATAGTTGAACTCATCTTATTGATATGTTTTGCCAAACACTATGCCATAAATTTTCTATCATTTGAGCATATTTTTCTCCAAAACATTATAGTCTAATAGGAGATGCAATTTTTAAAACTCACATATAAAACAGAAAATAGCAAGGATATAAATTTTGTCACACAAAAATGTATTGCATATTATAGTTATAAAGAGAGTTATGGGATGTTAATGTTTTCTGGGTTATTTAGGAAAAATTTGATAATGGAAGTGGAATTTGATCTTGCCCTAGAAAGTTACTATAATTCAGTTCAACGGCAAAAGTGATTAGTCAGTCTACACCAATGCAATGGCATGAGCAAAATTACAAACCTATGCTGTCAGGGGACATAAACTGGGTAAGGAGACAACCCAATTCCAATTGTATTCAATTTGGAAATGAGTATAGAAATGGCAGGATGAGAGCAAGATATTCTTGAGAGCCCATTATTATTTCTGTAGAATTGAAAGATCCTTGTTGCTAAGCAGCTAAATCTAGAATTTAGTCACCTGAGAGACAAAAGATGAGGGCTTATGTTTCCCTTTTTTCTGTGGTCTCAGCTACAAACCTTCATTCATTGATAAAGGGTGGTACAAACCATCTAGACAGAAAGGGCCAGGGAAAGTACTGTTTCTTCTGGTGGTAAGTCATTTATCAAGTTTGGTTCTATGCATAATTTTGCATCCAGAATAGTTCATTGGATAATGTGAAGTCTCTTAATTTTTGTTTTGTTTTCCTTTTTAAAGATATGAGTGACTTGAGCATGGGCATAGGTAGGGTAACCAACCATTCCAGTTTGGTTGGGACTGAGGGGATTGCTGGGTGTGGGACTTTCAGTTTTAAAACGAGGACAGTCCTGGGAAAATCAGATGAGACAGTTACCCCAATTGCCAGTAAGGAATAGGTAAAGTAATAGAAGATGAAGATACAGTTGAGTGTGGGGAAAATTGATAGAAACAGTCCTCAGGTGGGAGAGACTCTCTAATGGGTCAGATATTAGTGACAGACAGATAGGAAAACAGTGTTTGGGCATTGGAGTAAGAAGGAAGATGGGTAGACAGGGGTCTTGAATTTGAAATAGCTGTGGGAAAAGGAAGAAAGAGTTTATCAAACATGCAGAAGATGGCTGTTGTCTCATTTGAGAGTCCACTAACATTGGAGAACATGGATTTCTTGTGGTACCACTTCACAGTATCCATGGTAGAATGATGGTACTTCAGGAGCTTTGGTCTCTGGAAGTCCTAGGAATGAAAACAACGAATCTGGCGTAAAGATTTTTTTTGAAGTTATTCTCCTGTTATTGCCTGCTCTCATACTGAGCTCCAAGAAAAAGAATAATATGATACAGGTTTGTGGGGCTTATCAGTCCTTTCCACAACATTGTATCACTTATTAGTTCTTCGCATTTTCAAACCTCCCATCACAACAACTCTCACTCCATAATAAGTAGAAAACATATCAAGAGAGATACAGAGAGTAAATCTGGCAGTTAGGATTTCACCCCAATTCAGAGATCTTTGTTCTTGGAAGTTTTGTCTATCAGCTTTGCTTTTCTCTTCCGTGCTTCTTGCACCTTGTGGAATAAGGTGCCTGACTTGCAGCAATGAAAACTGCTCAAATCAATCCAGCCTCTTTAGGCGAGTTAATTGTAAGGATAATGTTCAGACTGAAACAAGTTTTCCCCATCTACCAGCATCCACATAGCCAATCTAGGACAAGAAAAGAAAAACCTTAAATACTTTGTACTAGAAAGGAAAGGTACTTGGATAACTAACTCTGCTGTGATTGAAAGACAATGAGAATGGATTTTCAGCTACTGGCACTTTACATAGATGAGGAAACTCAAAACATTGAGGAGGTGTGAATGCAATATCCAGGGGAATAAAGAAAAGAACAATATGACATAGGAAGTTTTGAAGTATCTGCTGAATTTTATATCTCCATTGCTTAGGCTGAGGATCCAGGACAAGCCATTTCAGTTCTGATTTGTATATTCTCTTTTTAAGCCTTTCACAAACACATTGGTTTTGGGATTTTTTTTTTTTCAGAGTAGCATTGGTAGCTTTGGTGTAGGAAAGGAGAAAGTATGTGAAGGATTAATGCAGTTCCTGCCCATCCCCTCCTCCCCACCCAGCCATTTGTGTCATTTAGAACTTTAGAGAGTTAAAGTTTGGCATACAGTGCTTGAAAGGATGAAATTGGTAGCAGAGCTCAAATGGATTGGAGACAAGAAAATTAAGAGAAATGGGAGACGATGAAAGATCAAAGTATTTGGATTCTCTTTGAGTTTGAGAAATAGGTATAGCTGGAGAAAGGGAGAGCTGGAAAAACTAAAATTATTGGTACATTGCTTAGGATATATAAAATTTTTTGTATATTGACAAGGTATAGATTATGACTATAAGTGGGTAGGCTGAATTATACTGAAGATGACTTGAAGAGGTTAAAGAAAAACTTTAAAAAACCCTGCGTTGTTTTCAGAGGGGTTGTCTAAATACTTGCTAATATTACTTTAAGATGAGGGTACCACTTTTAGTGGAGAATAATTTTATTAGTCAGGGGCCAAAGCCTTTGAATTTTGTCCAAGAGCACTAAGGGTGGTTGAAGAGACGTAGTCAGATATATGGTTTGGTGTTGATGCTGTGGGCTGTGGAGAACAGGAACTCTGGACTTTGTGATACATGTGACTTCTGAGGATGGGATTTCTCAGGAGGAAGCCTTTAGGCAAGTGGTAAATTCTGTTGAAGCTCAGGTTTAACAGGGTAAGTAGATGGAGGGAGCTTTCTGTGAAGAGGTTCAGGATGGAGTTTGGTTCTCTCTCTGTCTCCTTTTGTCCTTAAAGGAAGACTCCAGAAAGCACAAGGGAAGTATAAGAAGGGATTATAAGGGAACTTGAATCAGAGCAAAGAAAGCATTGATTAGAAATGGATTCAAAATCCAGGAGATGACTGGTGTTGGGTCAGGAATGTTCATTTTTATATCTTCTATGTAAGTCTCCTTAGATTAGCTTAATTTAAATGCTCTTCCTTTTTATTCTTATAAGAAGCAGCACCTACCCTCATCAATATGTTGATCACAGTCAGAGATGAATTTAAGTTTTTGGGCCTAATGCACCTACAAGATGAGGGGCCCACTTTAAGAAAAATAATACCAAGTTACAACTGCAGAAAATAAGTATGAAAACTTATTTATTTTCATATTTTATTTATTTAGCATAAGAAAGAAGCCACAACAAATTATAAATATTAAAAGGCTGAGAACACCATAAACATCACAAAATTTAATCCCCTCATATTTATATTAATCATCTTCCTGACTCATTTCTGCAATACCTTTTCCCTACAGTTTTAAAGTTACTTCTTATTTAATTGCCTCCCTTAAGAGAATTATCTTGTTATCATTTCTGTGGCAAGAACTGAAAGGCATTTGCCTTTCTCTAGCATGTTTAATAAAAATTTACTTTGTATTATTAATAGTTTGGAAAAGAATATTCAGCTTCATAGCTTGTTATTGGTAAGGAGATAATTTTACTATTGCGAAATTTTAGAAAACCTTTATTAAGTCTTTTATGTATGAGTTATAATATTTCAGGGTGTTTCAGATTTTTCTTATATAGTAACTAATTTTGATCACTCTTAATTTAATGACTTCCGTAAAATCCATTGTTGAGCCCCTTACGGGGTCTTTATGGACGTCTGTACAATGAGGATCCCTGAAGCATAAACTTCGTTATCTTCAGATTAAAATGGTTTTGATCATATTATAATTACTTGTTTATTTGTTTCTACACAGGCTCAGGGCTTATCACCCTCATTGTTGACAGTCATTTGAGACTATGTGAAATATATGGACACTGTCCTCAGCAAAAAAAAAAAGGCACGAAATATATGAAATATTAAATGCAATATTATAGACCCCGTAAAGCTTATTCTTGCTCCTGCCACAAGTTTCTGCACTAAATTGATAATTTAGTTAATGTACTGTATTTTAATTTTCTTTCTCTAATATCTAGCACAATGTCCTGCACTTTGTATGCTCCAAACACATAAAGACTTGTTTAATAAATAGGAAAAGAAATGGATGAGTGTTGCCAGCCAGACTGTATGACAGGTGCAGAAATTCCTTTCTTTCTTTCTCTTTCTTTCTTTTCTTTTCTTTCTTTCTTTCCATTTTCCTTCTTCTTTCCTTCTTTCTTTCCTTCTTTCCTTCCTTCTTTCCTTCTTTCTTTTCTTTTCTTTTCTTTTTCTTTCTTTCTTTCTTCTTTGTTTTTTGTTTTTTTTTTGAGACAAAGTCTTACTCTGTTGCCCAGGCTGGAGTACAGTGGTGTGACCTTGGCTCTCTGCAACCACTACCTCATGGGTTCAAGGGACTCATGCCTCAGCCTCCCAAGTAGCTAGGATTACAGGCATGCACCACCACACATGGCTACTTTTTGTATTTTTACTAGAGAGGGGGTTTCACCACGTTGACCAGGCTGGTCTCAAACTTCTGACCTCAGGTGATCCACCCGCCTTGGCCTCCCAAAGTACTGGGATTACAGGCGTGAGCCACTATGGCCGGCCAAAATTCCCCACTTTCAAAAATTGTTGGTAAATATATTTGAGCAAACACTCGGACCCTTCCCTGGCAATCCTAAAATACCAGACTCTCCAATGGCTTCGCCCTAATAAAACAAGAGTTCCTTTTCCCAAGACCTTTAAACTGCACAGATTCTCATTTTCTCTTCTGAAAGCATCTCCTTTTGTCTTTGGGATTCTCCTGTCAGTAACTAGAGAGAATAACATTAGTCTCTCCATACCCTTAAATGATGTCAGTGTTTAATGATTTTTTTTCTTTTCTAAAAATTATAATACAATATGAATACATTTTAGTAGCATTCATTTATAATCCAAGACTTTTCACCACCCCTCCTCTTTTTTTCTATTTTGCATTGTACACAGAGCTATACGAGGCATTATAGAGGATACTAAAATGAATGAAAATCATAAACCCTGTAGTAAGAATCTGTCAGTCTAATAAAGTTATGAGCAAAGATGAATACGAGGAATAGTAAATAGAGATAAAGAAACTAAAGTACATCATAAGATTGATGCAACTCGACACAGAACTGTGATTATTTTTGATATCTCCAGTTTTCACAGTCAAAGGAGACACTATCAATAGTTATTACAAAAGCAGCAGGCATAAATTAATATTATCTTGGACAAATTGAGATACACAGCCACACTACTCTTAAGTTTTTTTACTTTTGCTTTTACTTTTTATTATGGACATTTTCATACTGCCTGTAAAGACTGAGGTAACTATTTAAGTACTCATCTTTCAACTTTGACTATCATCACCACTTGGCCAATGTTGTCTTATCTA
>CAUYLG010039754.1:0-38233 GCA_963573385.1 Cacajao melanocephalus
CGTGTGGCTCCTCCGCCGGGAATCTCCTAGTCTGTGGGCAACAAAAATTCATCTGAAAGTGCAGCGTCCACTCGCTCTCTGCGCTTTCACTGGGAGCTACAATCCTGAGCTGTTGTTAATCGGCCATCTTGGGTCTCTCTCCCCAAAGTAATTTTTTAAGCTTATGTTCTAAATTAGTTTGTATTCACCTTAAATGCTTTTTAATATTGGTCTGAACCTGATAGGACAAAAAGTTACTTTTATTCACCAGTTTAATCTCTTCCTTATGTTTTCCCCCTGTTAAAATGCATTTGCTGTATGTGTATATATATATATATATATATTTCCTTCTAGCTATATATTTATATCAATTACCCTTAGCTGTATCAAGAATGGTGCCATTTTAACATCTTTACTCCATGTAGCACAGGCTATCTTTACAGCCTGTAGAAAGACTTGATTGATACACTCAGGATATGGTAGAGGGTAATTTGAGAATTGTTACCAAAGAGGCTGTAGATACTGGGCAGGAAAATACCATAAACGTCTATTTCTACTACTCTTCAGGTGATCCTCCATAAACTACATACCTATTTATATCCTGCTGAATCTTTGTGTTGACCAATTAGCTCTAAAAAGCATTTTTTTTTCTATAACTAATTTTTAGGAGTAAAATTATTGGGCACAAACATATTTGTATTTTTTCTTGATACTCTATATGTTTTTCAAAATAGTTGTAAAGTAGTTGCGGTTTTTGCCATTGAAATTAATGGCATTCATTGAACGTCATTGGCAGTAATGGCAAAAACCGCAGTTACCTTTGCATCAATCTAATACAGTACCAACTGGGCATCATCTGTATGTGAAAGTAAAGTAGCAATTCTCACAGAGGGAGTTATAGGAAAGAATTGAATGTGTCTGAAGATATGCACCAACTGGCATTTAGCCCAGAAGACCATGTTTGCAAAACAAAAACAAACCCACAAAGACAAAACACTTAAAACAGTTTAGAAACCTGCTTTGTGCTTGGTTAACAATTGTATCATGTATTTATTTATATCTCACTTTATTCTAGAAAGTATTTCAAGACGACTAAATGTATTTATAATAATAACTCAGAACAGACTTGACAAAATTGAGCAGAATGAGCAGACTATGCATCAAATTTCCTTCCAAGCCAAAGATAGTGGACATAGCAAAAGCCACTTTATAAGTCTTTTAATTCCAACTTCTATATGGAACTTGATCCATCTTAAAGCTGAGCTACAGGTAGAATTAGTCTTCTGGCATAAATTTTTACATCCCTGTTGAAAGTAGTTTGGTAAATACATCATGAGCCATAAAAATGTGCCCATTCTGCCCCAGTAATTTCACTTCTGGGAATCCTAAAAAATAAATTATCAAATATAAGGATAATAAATTTTATATATTAAATGTTCATTATGGTTTAATTTTTAATATTCAAAACTTGAAAACAATGTAAATCTCTACCCAAAAAAGAAACATTAGATAAATAGTATTATATCTACTTATTAGATATCAATTGGCCATGAAAGTATAATCAATCACTGCAAAAATTAAAATAATGTTGAGTGAAAAAGAAGCATACGATATACCATGTGTAATGTGACTATAATTGTGTTAAAAATGTTATGTATTATAGAAAATAAAGCAGTAAAGTAGACTAAAATGTTCATGGTAACAGTATTAATATGAGGAAAACCATGGATACTCCAAATAAATTACTTTAAGAAATAAGCTTCCAATATGTAAGTAATCTCATAATCTCATGTAATATCAAGAAACAGAAAAAGTTTCTATGAGGAGGCTACCATCTGGTAAGTATTTCCTGTGTGTTGTGGCCTGTGTTAGCCCCAGGCAGGACTGCAGAGGAGCATGTGGAGTTCTGCAAGTCAGAGCACAGCTGAGATCAAAGGGAAGAGTAAGCTTATGGGGAGGAGAGATCCTGGAAGCTCACAGAATTTGAGAATTAGAGAAGAGCCAACGGATTAACACCAAAAATCAAAATGAGACATGACTTAAGCAAGCAATTTTTGCATAAGGGAACCTCAAGAAATCAAGAAGATCCCCCATGCAGGGAACCAGTGAGTGTCAGAGGGAAGGTACATACCAAAATCTGTGCTAATTCATGCCAAAATTCTATTACAGGAAGATGTGAGCCCAGTCTCTAAACTGGCAAAAACAAAGGTAAAGGCCCCAGCTAGTTGGAATGAAGTCACATAAATTTGGCATTGAACATAGGAAGAGAATTCTCTTTGTGTGTATGTGTGTGTATTTGTGTGTGTGTGTGCATCTGTTATTTTCCAAAACTTGTGTTAAGTACTTTATACATACTAGTTTATTTAGGCCACATCCTACAAAGTATGTAATATAATTCTAATTTTACAAAGGAGAAATCTGGACCCCAGAGAAGTCACATATCTTGCCCAGGGGCACACAGCTGGTGGTGGAATTAGGATTTGGACCCAGGTCTCCAAAGCCCAGGTACTTTCTGCTATTTCTAGTAGGGCTGAGAGTAAATGGTCCAGTAACCTAAGGCAGACAGTGGATAAGATGAACTCTGTATCTCATTATCTGTGGAAAGCAACTGAGTTATCTTAATCCATTAACCTATCAGTGGTAACATTAAAAAAAAGATATTCACCCAGGTACATTCAGAATACTTGGAATGTATGTAGGCCTGGAGTCAGACCTACCATGAAAGGTAATATTGATAGTGCTAATAGCATTTGTAGAGCACATTTTAGATTTTGCCTCTAGTCTTGTGAAATTTAGCATCTGATGAGAGATGGGTTGACTCATGTTGACAAAACGTACATGTTTCTAGAGCTCATATCTCCAAATGTAATCCAGACCAACCCAATGCAAATCAAGTAAATCAATCAAAAAACAAACTATCTTTTACAAACAGCTGGTGACACTATTGTGTAATTTAGAGTGTGTGGTCAGGCAATAAAACAATTAAAGACCAAATGTCTACTTACATAGTTATATAAAAGAAAAATACTGTGCACAGATACATGTGCTTATGAATGTGTAAGTTTCATACAGAGACCTATGTGTATCTACAGATAGATATTCACTTTGTTTGGTAGTTTGCATTTTGTCTCAATTACAGCTTTTGAAGTCAAGAGTGACCTCCTTTTCTTTTCTTTCCTGAAATTTTACCTATTTCACAGTCGATTTCTGCTTCACTCCTGAAGACTTTTCTCAGTCTTTCAATATTCATTCCTCTTGGCTTTCGAATAACATTCTTCCCAAATCTTCTATTGGAGTCATATATTTTAAAAAATGTTAACCTCATAATGCCTTGTTATTGATCAATCCACTGAATTTTTCACTTTAAAATAAAAGTGAATCTTTAATCAAATGCCTGGTGCTTTGGTAAAAGGTTTGGTTTACATACTTAGTGGAATGAGGCCATCAGATCTTAAAAGAGGAGATTTGAATCGACCAAAGAGTTGGTCAGTTCTCTGAAAGCAACACAATCTAATAAGAGCTTGAATTAGGACTACTTAAGCCACTCTTCCTATTACTGAAAGGTAATCGTTTTTAATAGAACTGCCATAGTAAAACAGCTGAGAAAGCTACTGTCCTTTTTAAGACCATAACAGCTGACTTCTTAAAATGTAATAATCACACCTCAAACTGTCTATTCTAGAGTCATTTTCAAACTTAATTGAAACGTGTGACAGGAAAGAATTTAGAAGAGGAAAAAAACCCATATCGTTATCAAGCCTCTCTGTTGAAATGTTGAGGTTCTATTTAGTATCCAACATAGTATGGAGCATCATAATCTCACCCCATTTTTGGTTCTCATTTCCCCCCAATCATTCTCCCACCCATTCTCAGAAGCTCCTCTCTTTCTGAGAGTGGTAAATATTATTGTTGTGTATTATTCAACATCAGCTCACCCCTTATCTAACAATTTGTCCTTTGCACAATTGGAGACATTAATTCTTTCCTTAACTCCTTTTCCTGATCCAACACTGGCTCAACAGAATATTTCCCTATACCATTTAATATTTCACTCTTGCCAGTCTTCACACTTTAAAAAAGTATTACCCTTTCAGAAACTAAACTTAAAGGCAGAATTTCTGACCTCCCTGTTTGTACTTATCCACATTGCTTTGAGTCGCAGGTTTCATTCCTACTTTTCGATTGGTTTTGTCTATAGGAGTGGGTTTCTTCTTTAAATTTCCAGTAACCAGTGTAACCCAGGGACTAGCTAAGGATGACCTTTGGGATTCATGTGACGTTTTATCAATCACACATCATTTCAATGGAACCCCTGTATACTTATACTTACTCTAGTGTTAGTGGTTGCAAAACTAGGATAGCAAAACAAACTATAAGCTAACCTACAATGGAAGTAGGAGCATAACCTATGACAACCTATATACTAATCCTGCTTCCAATGTAGGTTAGCTTATAGGTTGTCTTGCTATGCTAGTTATACAACTACTTTTTATTCCTGACATGGATCACACCTTCTATGCTTGAGTTCCACCAAAAAATATGACTCACATGAGTCAGCTGTGTGTGGAATAGACTTACTGCATATTCTTTTTTTTTTTTTTTTTTTTAAGAGAGAGAGAGAGAGGCTGTTAAATTCTGGAGTGCAGTGGTGTCATCCTAGCTCACTCACTGGACTCTGGACACTCCTTGGCTCGAGATTCTTCCACCTCAGCCTCCAGAGTACCTGGGACCACAGGCACATGCCATTGTGCCCAGATCATTTTTTTTTTTTTTTAAGAGACAGGGTTTCACCATGTTGGTCAGGCTGCTCTCGAACTCCCAACCTCAGGTGATCCGCCTGCCTCAGCCTCCCAAAGTGCTGGGATTACAGGCGTGAGCCACCGTGCCCGGCGACTTACCGCATATTCAGTATCAACCAGCTTGAGTTTCTGGAGCTGCAATTCAGCTTGTTCCTCACTTAAAAGTGAAGATGGGGTTAGGCAGTTCCCAGGTTAGAAAGCTCTGTGGAAAACTTTTATCTACCTACCTAATTATCTATAACAAACCTTAGGATGGGTTTGGATTGTGTATTACTTTGCTTGAGAATTGTTTTCAAGGAAAATACATTTAGATGCCAGGATTTAATAATTCCCAGATAAGATCTGGATGTCATTTATTTTATAATGGACTGAGTTCAAGAAATAAGATAAATTAATAGACTTGTTGATGATCAGTTTACTTAAGAAAACTGTGGTCGTGGGGAGGCAATGGAAATGTAAATAAGAACTCATTTATTCATTTATTTATTCAAAAACTGTTTATTGAATGCCTTCTTTGAGTCAAGCAAATTACAAACTGTTTTGGAGGTAAAGTTAATAAAAGGGGCATGGTCCAACTCCTCATGGAACTTGCAGTCTTACTGAGAGAAGCACATAAGTCAGAAAACTAGCAAGTAAATATGCAGTCTATAATTTTTGTGAATAACTAATATAAGATGTTATTTTTTAAAATTGACTTTATTCAGGCTGTAAGGGTGCAGTGGCTCATGCCTGTTATTTCAGCACTTTGGGAGGCTGAGACTGGAGGATTGCTTGAGCCCAGGAGTTTTAGATCAGGCTGGGCAACATAGTGAGACAACGTGTCTATCAAAAATTTTTTAAAAATTAGCTGAGCATGGTGGCACATGCCTGTAGTCTCACCTACTCTGGAGGCTGATGTAAGAGGATCCCTCCAACCCAGAAGGTCAAGACAACAGTGATCACATCATATTGCCCTCAGCCAGGGGAACAGAGCAAGACTTTGTTTCTCTCTTAAAAAAAAGAAAAATGTAAAAAAAAAAATTGACCTTATTGAGATATAATTAAGATGCAACAAAATGCATCCATTTTAAGTGTATAGTTTGATGAGTTTTGATGATCACCAATCTAATCAAGATACAGAACATTTTCAGAATCCCATAAAGTATTCTTGAATTTACAGTCAACAAATACTCTTAATCCCAAAACCCTAGGTAATAATTGACTTGCTTTCTTCTAGGAGAGATTAGTTTGGCCTGCCTTAGAATTTCATATAAATGGAAACCTAAAACAGTATTTTTTGGCATCTGGATTCTTTCATGCAACATCATATTTTTGAAATTTTTTTCATGCTGTCATAAATATCAGTAATTTGTTATTTTGTATGCTTAATAACATTCTATTTTAGGTATATTCCATAATTTATCTATTCATCTGTTAATGAACATTTCAGTTATTTCTAATTTTCAGATCTGCTGTGACCATTTGTATACAAATCTTTGTATGGGCATATATTTTTCATATATTTTTCCTTTCTCTTAGGTAAATATCTAAGAGTGAAATTGCTGAGTCATATGGTAAGTTTAACTTAGAAATAGGCAAACTACCTTCCAAAGTAGCTATACCATTTTCCTCTCTCACCAGCCACATGTGAGTTCACACAGTTCCATATCCCTGTCAGCAATTGATAATGCCATTCTTTTCAATCTCAGCCATTTTGATATCTCTTTAAAAACTCATTGGATTTTATTTTGCATTCATCTGATGACAAATGACATGAAGCGTATTTTCTGTGTTAGTGCACCATTTGTACATATTTTGTGAAATATATATTTATATTTTTTGGCCACTTTTTTCTTTTAAGAGTCTTGCTCTGTCATCAGATTGGAGTGCAGTGGCACGATCTTGGCTCACTCCAACTTCTGCCTTCCAGGTTTAAGTGATTCTCTTGCCTCAGCCTACCGAGTAGCTGGGACTACAATTATGTACCACAATGCCCAGCTAATTTCTCTATTTTTAGTAGAGATGGGGTTTCACCATGTTGGCAAAGATGATCTCGATGTGTTGACCGTGTAATCCACCCGCCTTGGCCTCTCAAAGTGCTGGGATTACAGGCATGAGCCACGGTGCCCGGCCTGGCCACTTTTAATTAGTTGTTTGCTTCCATATTATTGAGTTATAGGAGTTCTTTATACAATTTGGATATAAATCATTTGCCATGTGTATGCATTGCACATATTCTCCCAGACTCCCAGTCTGTAGCAATGTTTTCATTTTAATTTTTATAAAGTTCAATTTACGATTTTTAAATGATTTATGCTTTTTGGTGTCCTATCTGAGAATTATTTGCCTAGCATAATGTTGCAAAGATTTTCTTCTACCTTTTCTTTAAGAAATTTCACAGCTCTGGCTTTTGCATTTAGATCTATAATTTATTTTGAGTAAATTTTCATATGTCATGAAGTAAAGACAAATAATTATTTTTTCTTCCATATAGATATCCATTTCAGTTTTTTTTCTATACGGATATCCAGTTCAGTTTTTTTTTCTATATGGATATCCAGTTCTAGCATCATTCATTGAAAAAACTTTCCCCTGTTTAATGATCTTCACATCTTTGTTGAAAATTAATGGATCCTACATAAGTAGGTTTATTTCTAACCTATTTTATCCCATTGATCTATTTGTCTATTCTTATGCCAATACCACACTGTCCTGATCATCGTAGCTTTGTAGGAAGTCTTGACATCAGATAGTGTTAAGGCCTTCACCTTTGTTCTTTTCATAAAATATTTTGACTATATTAAGTCCTTTACATTTTTATATAAATTTTAGATGGCTGGGATATTTGATTGGGATTGCAATTAATTTATAAATCAATTTGGGAAGAACTGACTTTAATAATGCTGAGATTTACAGTTTGTGAACATAGCTAATCTCTTTCATTTTCCTCAGCAATGTTTATAGTTTTAAATGTACAAACCTTGTATGCATATATTTTGTTTTTTTAAGGCTATTGTAATTGGCATTGCTTTTGTTTAACAAAAATTATTTTCTAAATCTTTCTTGATAGTAGGTGATTTTGATGTTTATAAGAAGCCAAATATTTTGCAAGTTTCCAGTATCATGGCATATTTGTATATCATGTACAAGTCTAGCTGCTTTGTGATCATCTAATAAACATACCACCTCTAAAGTGCAATAATTAAGCACACTTCCACTGTTGACAACATACACATAGAATAAAATTAATGTTTCACCCTATTTCACTTATTGTTTGAGCTGTTTCAATATTTCTTTTATAAACTTTTCTGACTGCATACTCCTTCCTACTAGTAGAATATTTATTTATTTATTTATTTTCTTAGAAACAGTGTCTTGCTCTGTTGCCCAGGCTGAAGTATTGTGGCATGATTATAGCTCACTGTAGCCTAATGCCTCTGTTTTTTTTTTTTTTTTTTTTTTTTAAAGACACATCTCACTTGTTGCCCAGGCTGGAATAGAGTGGTATAATCACAGCTCACTGCAGCCTCAACCTCCCATGCTCAGGCAATGCTCCTACCTCAGTCTCCGAGTAGCTGGGACTACAGATATCACATCATCAAGCCCAGCTAGTTTTTGTGTTTTTAGCAGAGTTAGAGTTTCACCATGTTGCCCATGCTTGTCTCAAACTCCTGAGCTCAAGCAAGCCACCTGCCTCAGCCTCCCAAAAAGTTGGAATTACGGTTGTAAGCTACCACACCCAGCCTCTAGTAGAACATTTTGTAACACAAATCCTTTTATGTGTGTCTTGGGGAACATATTTATAAATTATATATGCATAATTCTTTACTAATATGTTATATAAATGACATTAAAAACTGACATTTTCAAAGGTTAGAGTAAATGTGTAAACTATATTTTAAAGTGTATTATCAGTAACAATTTATGCTATTTCTTAAAGCATAAACTACATAGGGAAAAAGTTTCTTTGTTAAACACTGTGGCTATAAATCCATTGTTTAAAATACTCTTCTTGATAATTTGAATTTCATTGGCTGACTTCTTGTCAGATTAGATTAGGATGTCCTTGTCTTTAGTCTCATATTATTACTGAACAGCTTGTTCTAGGAGTAGCAGAAGAGTCAGCTCTGCCATTCTTTTTGTAGTTTGCCTGGGCTTGCATTATTAGCAATATTCTTAATTTATGATGTATGTGATAGAATCTTTTAAAATCATTTGTTTATTTTGTAAAGTTACTTTTAGCTAAATCTGGGTAATTTAATTGGTAAATACAATCACTGATACTACTTAAACTGCAACATGCTGAAAATTAACCAGTGAATGAAGGGCCTTCTTTCAAAACAGGATCCCTTGCTAGTGGGCCTGATACACATAGCAAGTAACAACACCAGCTCAAATGTATATTAGTAAACCTTCACTTCCTTCTTAGCTTTTTCCATTAAAAGTGATTATAAGTAAAAATTGTAAGCATTTTCTATGCTTCAGTGGATCATCTTGGCATTGTCTGACATGCAATTATCCCCCTCCCCTTGGAAGACCGATGGTTTAGACCCCATTGCTACCAAGTCCACATCGTTGCATTTGATTCCTCTGACAGCCAACATGTTTCACACAGAAATAAAATAAGGGAAACTAAAATAAAACAATTATACTCTATTCTACAGCTCTCTGTTGCAGCCAGCTGAATCATAATATGTCTTATTGGTCATAAAATAGGAATGAATTTTGGATACTCTTTTCAGTCCTACAAGTTTGGGAATAAAAATATAAAACATATGTGTTTTTGAGGTCACATAAAAGTTCAGTGTCTTCTCACCCCACAGATTATTTTACTAGGAACTTTTGGTAAAGAAAAATCTTGTTTAAATGTATCAAAAAAATCCTAAATATTTCTAAGTTTTGTTTACTGATTGTATAACCTCCAGTCTCAACCCATGTCTACATTGTCTATATAACTTCTTGGTTAAAAAATATATATTAAAACAATTATATGACATAGTTTCTGGTTTTGAGATCTTTGCCAGATTCATGGGAAGCTAAGAGATTTATCAAGTGAAGCAACTATGGAACAACAAAACCCGGGATATAGGTAGTGTCCATATCCTTAAAAGTAAACACCAAGGCCTCTTAAATATGACTAGAGAAGAGCTTAGGGTGAAAATATTCTGGCAAAAAGCAACCAGCCTCATTTCAATCAAGGTCTTTCTATTCCAGGAGTCTCTGCTCACACCTTGGAGTACTAGATTTTGTTATAATACAGAGTGTATTACCTTATTGTGACAGCACAGAACATGAGTCCCATGAGGGATCTGAGAAGGAAGAGAAGAGCATGGAGCAAAACCAATTAGGGAAGTGGAAGAGTGATGTGAAGCAATGCTGATTTGTGATTCACCCCACTGTCTACAAATTCCTGTCATTCTTGCTTCCCCTGGATCCTTTTCAATGCTGAACAATCTTTTAATTAAGTTGTTGATTCTTTAGAATAGAGATTGGCAAACTATGACCCATGAACCAAATCTAGCCACACTTACTTGTTTACATATTGTCTATGGCCACTCTCCCATTACAACAGTAGAGGGGAATAGTTGTAACAGAAGCTATGGGGTCCACAAAGCCTAAAATATCTTACTGTCTGGGACACTACATATAAAGTTAGCCATCCCTGTTTTAGATGGTTGTCTATCCTTTCTTTCTGTTTCGAATGAAAGTTATTTCCTTAGAATATACAGGAAGAGAAGTAATATTTATGGAGGACCTATTTGCTGAGTCATTTCATCTAGTCCTGCAGGAATTCTATTAAATAAGCATTAAGTCTCCATTTCATAGATTAAGGTACTGAAGTTCAGAGAGTTTAGGTAGTGAAGTTAGATTAGGTACTGAAGTTCAGAGAGTGTAGGTGATAGGTTTTGGAACTAGGCCTCAAATGTATGTTTTTCTGTATTATGTTATTTGCCATAATACATGTAGTTCCAGAAGATAGATTTGTGCCACTTCAAAAGCAAAGATGAAAATAATCGTGGGATTGTTAGAAGGAAGTCAGCTACTAAATGAGTAGTCGGTCACCAGTATTAGGCCTTGGTATACCACCAAGTGATCTCCGCAAGACTGATTTTGAGCTATGGCAGAAAGATAGCTTCAATGTTGGCCATATTATGACATACTCATTTTGTGCGAGTTGATATGATCAAAATTTGATTTGGAATACATGTCTGTTTATGTGGTTGTCAATAGATTCCTTATCCCTGTCATTATTCTCAGTTATTTTTATGTCAACTTTCTCTCATTCTATAGTCTTTCCTCCCCAGAAAAAAGAAATATTAAAGTGCTTATTGCCTTCTTACTTGCCTATTCCTGTTCTACTCTCCATGCCTTTCCACATGCAACAAAGCCCCATTCCATTTTACCATTCCTTGGGAATCTAACTCTTATGAAAATAGCTGCATTAATGCATGGGCAGTAATACATTTGAAAGTCAGGACAAAAGTACAGAATGTAGGAACTAAAAGGAAGTTGCTCAAGGTCAGGTCCAGTGCCAGAGGTAGATCCTCTAAAGATGTAGGTTCTAAGGTTGAAAGATTATTTCCTGTTTAGGATCACCACAGATAAGATGTTTTTAAGATAGATCTTCTTTTTGATGTAGTAATACCTAAAGGAGAAAAATAGAAACAACAAACAAAATAATAAAAAGGCAACATTCAGAGAACATTTTAATAATTGTGCTCCATCAACACAGTAAAATTTCCAGTGTCTACTAAAATCATCATTGTAAGTACATGCTCAATAGCTAATTAGACTGAATAGCAAAATATTTCTGAAATGATGTAAATAAAAACAACAGAGTTCAAAATAGTGTTGTTGGATTATAAGAACGCAAATGGCTAATTTAGAAAGGGAAAGAGATAAGCAAAGAGGGAGAGGGAGAGAGAGAGGAGAAAAAGAAGAGAGAGAAAATATTTATTGTCTCCTGGGAACTGCACAGACAATAAATATTTTCAATAAAGAGATGACAAGTTAACAAATAAATGTTTTCTACTTTTATGAGGCTTGAGAGGTATACCTAGAGAATTTCTTTATAATATTATCAGCATTTTTTTCTTTTAATACTAGTTGTGGAAAATCATTCTTATCAGTACTTTCTTTTAGTTTGGAAGAGGGGTTGTTGGATATATTTTTAATTATTTTAAAAGTGTTAGCTCAGATATAAACATCTATGTTATATCTTAATAAATTTGGAATTTGAGAAAAGACCTTTGAATCCTTTTAGATTCTATAATTGCATCTTTCAATGAAAGCAAAATCTCATTTAAGAATAGAAAATATCAAAGCTATTTAAGAAGTGAGAAACTGAAAAACAAATTCCAGAAAATAAGACATTTGCTGTATTGACTTCTAAATGCCCAAAGTTGCTATCAAGCCTGTGAAAATTTACAAAGTTTAAATTTTGTCTTTGAATTTTACAAAACAAAATACTTTTGTAATTTCATAAGAACCGTGTAAAATGGGATAAAAATAAGTAGAGATAATTGAAAATAAATATACTTACAAGAGGAATAGAATGTTTTAGGGGTACTATTACCAACATTTGAATACAAATTATAGTTTCTCTTATACAAATTCATCTGGGTTACTACTATCATTGGTTATTTGAATAAACTATAAAGATAAGGATTTTTTAAAAATGTTTCTTTTTACAGATAATTGTGTTACCAAAACACCAGGAGTTCAGTCTAGGTCCTGCTGCTCACCACACAGAAAGCCAATCAGTGAGACAATAAGTGTTGCCAGGGAATAAGGATTTAATCAGCTTCTGCAGCCAAGGAGGTGGGACTGAAGGTTATTTTGCAGGTAGATTGGTCCTGGTATGATTTGTCTTTGGTAGAAGTGAGAGACTAGAGAGAGAAATACTGTTTCAGAAGAAAACTATAGTATTAGATTAACCTTTGATTCCTGGGTGGCCACGATGTCACCTGTAGCATGGAGCTACCCAGGACCACCCTCCTCAGCATGAAGCAGCCAGAAAGATTGATGACCAGATTCCCCATGATTGAGGAACTGAAAGGCAGAAGTGAAACTGAGCCAATAGCTCCATAGTTTTTTTAAAAAATGTATAAACATAAAAATTGATTTTTCTGTGCCTGTAATCTCAGCTACTCTGGAGTCTGAGGCACAAGAATCACTTGAACTCAGAAGGTGGAGGTTGCAGTGAGCCGAGATTGTGCCACTGCACTTCAGCCTGGGTGTCAGAGCACAACCCTGTCTCAAAATAAATAAATAAGCAAACAAACAAATAAATAAACAAATGAGAAATTGATTTTTCTGGTCTTAAAGCTTGAAACTTAATTTGTTTTATCTGAGTTTCTTCTTCAGGAAAGGACAACCCGTTTCAAAGAGCTGAAAATCACCAGATCACCATGTCCAGACAATGAGATAACAGGCCCTTCATTTATCATAATTGCTTCCTTGCCCCTCCCTAGTGTGTTTTCTTATATATTGTTACATTTCTTCCCTGCTATATAAACCCCTAGTTTTGGGAGCTGGATTTCAGACTGAGCTCCCATCTCCTCAGCTGCAGCACCCAAGTAAAGCCTTCTTCCTTGGCAATACTTGTTGTCTCAGTGACTGGCTTTCTGTGTGGCAAGCAGCAAGACCTAGATGGAACTCCCGGCATTTCAGTAACAGAGCAGAATAATTTTTATCTATCATATATATAGTGCCTGTGAATGTCAAAGATTTTTAGATATTTTATAAACAGTTAATGATAGAATGTGAGGGTGGCAGATGTATTTGAAGACTTGTGTGGTTACCACAACTCCTTGATCTCACCTCAGGAACATCATCAATGACCTATACCTTAGGGAAGACTCTCACACACCTTCCTTTTAAGGTCTTCTATTGCACAGATTTGTGTATAAATGTATGTATGTCTGGTGAAAGTAAGTTTGTCTGGTGGATTGTTAGAACTTGGGGTAGTGAGAGAACAGAGTCAGTTTTAGGTTGGGATCATTTATAATTTGGGGACAGTGGAACGCTTGAGGAAAGGATAAAATGGAGTTGTCTAAACTTTTTGCTGGTTCTGATACAATAAACTTTTTAAACTTCTCATATTGCTTCTTTCCTTTCTTAGCATTTGTATTAGTCAAGATTTTCCAAAGAAACAGAACCAATAAGATACCTATATCTATACATCTATATATATAGATAGACATATTTACTATAAGGTATTTTTCACAGTATTACGGAGGTAGAGAAATTGCATAATCTGCTGTCTGCAAACTGTAGACCCAGGAAATGGTGGTATTAATCCCGTTCTGGGTCTAAAAGTGTGAAAACCAGGAGCATAATAGTGTAGGTCCCAGTCAAAGGTCTGTTGCTAAGTAAACACTTCACAGGTAAGCCATCTTATATACTGTGATTACATTTCTCTCTGGTAAAACATTTATTTTCCATTGATTTAGTAATTGTCTCTTATTTCCAATTGTTTGCTTTCCTTTATACCTCTTGCCAAATGACTTCCAAGCTCTCTGTTATAACTATAAATCATCTCCTTCAAACTAAGGAACAGAGCAGGTATTTTCTTAATGCATTTTTCTTGGACACATAAGTTTTGGAGCCCTCTGTCCTACTGCTCAGATCAGATGTGTTGCTCTCTTAAGTTAGCTACCAAACCACCACCCTGGGATATTTCCCCATCACCTTAGATAATCTAGTTGCCGCTTTCTTTTTCTTATACCCTGTTTCCTTGATCTCACATATTCCTTTTACTTGGTTTACGCCCTAGGTTCACAGCTGGATACAGAACAATCTAGTCAGCCAAAATAAAATTGATTCAAATTTGGATATGTTTAAAATATTTAATAATAATACAAATTGTGTGTGTCAAATTAATTGCAACATTTTAATCTGTTTTTAAGGTGATTACTACACCCATCATGCTTTAGTTTGGTTAATGTGAGTGACCCACACACCACAGATTCTTGTTTCTTATGCTTTTATTGTGGGTTCTAAGTTAATGGCAGAAATTTTCTGTTTTATATCTTTATTTTGTGTTTAAACTTGAAATTTTCCTTATTCTTTGTCAGGGATATCAGCTACAACTACATATGCAATAGTGATGTTACCAGAGTTCTTATCCTTGTCTCTTAATTCCTCTGTGGAAATATAAAAATAAACCTACCATAGGCAAAAAGCCCAAGATTCTTGATAGTTACATATATTTTATTTTTGTTTTCCTCATATCTTCAAGTAACTACCAAATACTGTCTCTTCTTTCCTTGTAACATCTAAAGAGATCTAATCGTCAGTAGTATGTGGATGAGTACATTCTCAGATGGAAACATGGTAACAGATTTCTGGAAATAGCTTGATTCACATTCAGATAAGAAGTAAATGTACTAAATTGATGGCAATTATTGACTAATCTTCACTCTCTTCAAATAGAGTCCCTTAGCTCACGTAGAACACCAGAACTGATCACACCTTGGCAATTGATTTAATCATTCTGTGGGTAATTTGTTGTTATTTTGTTGTGTTTTACCAGACATTCAGCAAATATAAAGGAATAAACAGTTACTTGGCTGAATAGGACTCATCTTAAACATACTTTCAACCACAACTCTTATTTTTGGTTGAATCATTATTCCACTTTCAGAGGTAGCTACTGACATCAATTCTTCATCATTATCGGCTTAATCCACACACATCCTATTGGAAAAGTCAGTATTTTTGTGTATCTCTTACACATAATGATACAGAGAATTGCACCTTCTCATTTCATACCTACTAGAATTAAAACTAAGGAAACAGAGATTTTGTTTTGCATACTACTACCGTATATTAGGTGCTTTGAACAGTTTCTGATACAAAGTAGGCTCCAATGAATGAATAGATAAATGAATATGATATCTTATTTAATCCTGATAGTAACTTTTTTATAATGCTATTTAAAATGTTTTTATGTTTTTATTTTTGTTTGTTTGAAACAGGGTCTCACTCTGTCACCCTGGCTGGAATGCAGTGGTATGATCTCAGCTTACTGCAGCTTTGACCTAATGGGCTCAATGATCCTCTCATGTCAGCCTCCTGAGTAGCTGGGAACACAGACATGTGCCACCACACCTAGCTAATTTTAGTATGTTTGTAGAGATGATAGGGTTTTACCACATTGCCCAGGCTGATCTGAAACTCCTGGGCTCAAGCAATCCACCCACCTCAGCCTCCCAAAGTACTGGGATTACAGATCTCAACCACCATGCTCAGCCATAAAAAAGTTTAAGTAGTTTGTTCTTGTTATCATGGGTACTAGTAACAATTAGCAGGTGTGATTAAAACTTAGACCTATAAACTCCAAGTTTATACTCTTAAAAATATTAAATTGGATTTCATTGAAAGTTTTTTTCTGCTTACAATAGTTCCTTTCACATGATAATCACAAAACATGGGAAAATGTTGAATGTGAGCAAAACAAGAAAAAATAAACAAAAGAAGGGTTCCTTATGGAAGTTTAAGACACTTTTATTCATTAGTTTTAATCTGAATTCCATCTATTACCCTGTCTTGGCATACAGCTTAATGCTTTTTTTTTTTTTTTAAATTTTTGCTTAACACAATCTACTCCATTGTCTTCTTCTGAGACTTAGGAGAGTTGCCAAAGGGTGTGGTTATCAGTGGTTAGATTTTTAGAAATCACTCGTGCTGTTTACTTCAGCTTTCATTGTAATTAAACAATGATCTGCATTATACATTATCACTTGACAAGCCCTAGATAAAATACTATATCTACATCTGATAAAATGCAGAAGTTAAAAAAAAACCTATCAATTAATTTCAGAAATGCCTGGCACAGCTTGTTTCAGTGTCTCAATGTAGCATGAATAAGCTCAAAGGTATATGTAACTCAGTCTTTCTGGTATTTAATGTTAAGCAGATCGTGTTTCCTATTCCCCTAAAATAAATCACAATTAAAAATCTATTCTGCTGGGCGTGGTGCCTCACGCCTGTAATCTCAACACTTAGGAAGGCCAATGTGGGAGGATCACTTGAGGACAGGAGTTCAAAAATCCATTCCTGGTTTCGTTTTTTTTTTTCTTTTTTAATTGAACACAGAGTTTCATTTATAATGGAAGTGCAATGGTGTCCTATAAAGAGCAATGAACTTGGCAAAGCTGATCTATTTCTGAGTCACAACTTGACCAATTCAATGACTGTGAAACTTTTAGAAAGTCATGCCATTTCTGGGCTCCACTTGGTTCATATGTAAAATGTGGATCAAAATTCATGCATTAATTACCTGGGAACTGTTGTGTGAGCATTAGATGAGAGAATGTATATGAAACAATTTTGTGTTTGTGAAATATAAGACAAATGTCTTTTATTAGTAATTGTATTATAACTAGCATTTATATTCATGGCAACTTTCATAGTGATCTATTCCTAAGCCTTATAAATAGTATAGTATCACACTTTCACTATAACCAGCAATAACCAATTCCCCTTTCCCTTCTCATTTTTTCTTTCCTACCTCCATCTAAAAAAAGATACGGGGCATGTTGCCCTAAAATAGGCACATTATAATTAATAAAACATAAATGAAAGGAAGCTTGAATAGTGAAAAGCGGATACTAACTAAATACTAAGAATTAAGATAGAACATCAAATTCTGCAGAAAACTTGATGGATATCAAAGTTTGGTAATGGTAATTGCCTGACATTAGGTAAATTTGAGTAAGAAATACAGACATGGAAAAAACACATATATTCTTATAAAATGCAATAAATAATTTCAAGGAGAAAAACTGGATTCTATTATATTATTTTATAAATAACATAAAAAAGAGAACTAGATTCTATAAAACATAAAAACTCTCTCTCTCTCTGCTGTGTTTCACTCTTGTCACCCAGTGTGATAGCGTGATCTCAGCTCACTGCAACCTACTCCTCCCAGGTTCAAGCAACTCTCCTGCCTCAGCCTCCTGAGTAGCTGGGTTTACCGGCACCCACCACATGCCCAGCTAGTTTTTGCATTTTTAGTAGAGATGGGGTTTCACTATTTGGCCAGGCTAATCTCGAACTCCTGACCTCAGGTGATCCACCTGCCTCAGCCTCCCAAAGTGCTGAGATAACAGGCATAAACCACCATGCTGGCCAAAACTCTCTTTTTATTTGTGAAGGGGGTCAGGAACATGTTGTTCTCTGAGGAAATGTTTGGGTTTATTTTAAACACTTATAATTTTCTAAAAATGAATCATCAGGACTTTCATTCATTTATTAATCCACTCATTCATTCAACTAATTAATATTTGAGAGTCTTTATGGGTATAGAAAGTAAACTAATAATAGCTAACTTTTATCAAGCACTTATGTGTGATGCTATGATATTACTATGTATCAATCATACATTTTTGTAAACACTTTAATTGTATGAAGTTTGTTCATCCTTGTAATATCTCTATGGGTAGGAAATATTACCATACCTAATTTACAGATGATGAAACAAAGGAAAAATAAAGTGACTAGCCTAACTTAGGTCAGAGGTTTGTAAGTAAATGAAAGGATTTCACTCCATAGTTAAGTTCAGATTTCAGAATGATCACTCTAGCAGCAGCATAGGGAATAGACTAGAAGTGTGGATGGTTATCAGTTAAAAGGAGGCTACAGCGATAATTGAATTGCAAAGTCATAGGGACCTAAGATAAGATGCTGAAAAGTAGAAGATGGTATGGATTAAAAACTGCTGTAGATCAAAGATAAAGGATCTGGACAACCACTTGGATGTGTGTGTTTTGAATGAGAAAGCTGTATTTTAGAATATTTCTCCAGATTTCTGTGCAGATTCAAATCTGTACATGAAGAGTTTGAGGTTTCTGAAAAATGGCAGATATTCTGTAGGCAGATGAATATGTGGATCTGGAATTTAGGAGCAAGTTCTGGGCTGGAATTCTGGGCTTCTTACTTAAATCCAAAAGCATGGGTAAAAAACAAATGGTATATAGTAATAGTAATAAGAAAAGAGAGCTACACGTTCAGTTCTAAGGAACACGGCATTTAGGGAGCTGTCAATGAAGAAGAGAAGCCTTCATAAAGACTGAGAGTGACTAGAGAGAAAGAAAACAGGAGATATTTGTGTCATAGAATAAGGGAGGGGATAATTTGATAAGAGAGAGCATGACCAACAGTGTAAAATGTGTTTCAAGGTTAATTTAGCCAGGATCAGAAAGTGAACATTGAATTTGACAATATAGAGGGAATCTTTCACTTATTCATTCAGCTAATACTTAATGAGAGATTACTATCAAGCACCATGCAGGAAACCAGGAATACAATTTTAGCAGAATAGATGTTGCCTCTGACTTCATGATGCTTGATCTAATGGTGGGCATTAACCAAGTAATCACTCAAATAATCACCCAGAATTTAGAGACATCAGCCTAAATAGTGGGAATTGCAGAAGAGAAGCCCCCAGTAAAGAGTATCTTTGAAGAGCCACATAAAATCAACTTCCATAGGAGCTTATTCAGGGAATGCAAATCAATTTAAGATGCTCCAGGTTCCATTATGACATTTACTGCCCTTTGGTCTTTTCTTTCCCAGCCATACCTTTCTTCCCTTATTCTGTTGGAAATCCAGGTGCAAAGTAAGGAAGAAGAAGGCCTAAAACAGGCCCAATGTAGGGGAAAAAACAATTAATTCTAAAATCGAATTTGAAGTTTTGATCAGTGTCTTGAAACAGGGCATTCTAATTATTGAATGGAGACTGAGGTTGAGACTTAAGCTAAAAGCATGACTACTTATTATTTAATAGTCAGCAGAAAAGCTGAGGAATTGGTCAAGGTTTTGCTTAAGGGCAAGGAAAATGACTGAATTTTAAAATTATCCATGGGAGAAAAAAAATATGTTACCTTTGCTCTTATGTCAGGAGTCACTCAGTAGGGAGAGCTGCAGCAGACTGAAGAGCAGATGAAAGTGAGGAGTGAAAATAAGTAGGAGTTCCTTTTCCAAAAATACATAAAAATAGGGAAAGTATGGAATGAGAGAGAGGCAGACTATGGAGAGTTTTGTTTGTTGTTTGTTTTTGTTTTTTTAACGCAAAGCTGCACTCTGTCACCCAGGCTGGAATGCAATGGTGCAACCATGGCTCATTGCAGCCTTGACCTCTGAGGTTCAAGCAATTCTCCCACCTCAGCCTCTCGAGTAGCTGGGACTACAGGCGCATGCTACCATGCCTGGCTAATTTATTTTTATTTTTTGTAGAGATGGTGTATTAGTCCATTCTCAAGCTGCTATAAAGAACTGCCCAAGACTGGGCAATTTATAAAGGAAAGAGGTTTAATTTGCTCAGAGTTCCACATGGCTGGGGAGACCTTAGGAAACTTATAATCATGGCAGAAGGAGAAGCAGACATGTCCTTCTTCAGCTGGTGACAGGAGAGAGGAGAATGAGAACCAAGTGAAAGGGTAAGCCCCTTATAAAATCATCACATCTCATGAGAAATAACTCACTATCACAAGAACAGGATGGGGGAAACCACCCCCATTGTTCACTTACCCCCCCACAACTGGATCCCTCCCAAGATATGTGGGGATTACGGGAACTACAGTTCAAGATGAGATTTGGGTGGGGACACAGCCACACTATATCAGACAGGATCTCACTATGTTGCCAGGGCTTGTTTCAAACTCCTGGGCTCAAGCAGTCTTCCTGCCTTAACCTCCTAAAGTGCTGGAATACAGGCATGAGCCACAGTGCCTGATCATTATTTGTTCATATTGAAAATATCTGAGCATTTTTATATACTAAGAGCAAATAGAGAAAGTTGATTTTACAAAACAGAAAGTGGATGATTCTTGCATGCATATTTATTCTTGAGTTATTTTAAGAATTTATGTTTAAACAAACCCCTTTATTTTTAGATCATGAATATTAACAGCATAATCAAGAAGTTGTTTGATTTCTTTGTCTTAGAAATTACCTTTCTTTTCAGAATGTTCAAGTTTGTTCTTTGTCATCACTTTTCCTGGTAAAATTATTCTATTTTAATTGTGGGAACTTTATCCATAACTCAGGTCTTACATGGGATCTTGAAGCATTGAATAAATGTGTAAGCTCCATGACAAACTTTGTTTTATTCCCTTTTACTATATAAATTATATTCACTACAGCATTCCCAGTGGCTGGAGCCAGGAGCTGATGAATAGTATATGCTAAACTATATTGGGAGAATTAAAAGTAGTAGCTGAAATTTAAGGTATTGGGTGAATAATAGCTAAGGGAATGGTGCTGTATAGAAAACAGTAATACCAGGTAACAGTCTGCTCAAGCCAGTCAGTTTTAAAAGTCAGAGATTAAGAAGCCTGAAAAACAATTTGATCTTCAAATGACCATTACTTACGTATTTATCGAATATACTTTCATGTGAAGATTTTTAATTTTATTTAAAAAGAGACTGATGAATGGGTTCACTTATATTTTGCCTTTACCAAAAAAACTCTGTAAAATAGTTAAGATGGACAAGGAAATAAAGAAGAGGATAAATGTGTCTAAGTTACTGTCATTAAGCCAATGTGGGAGCAACAATAAAATCCAAGATTTGATATGGAAAGATATTATGTAATATAAGCTTCTGGAGTCACTACATTCCTTCGAATGTTTTTAAAGAGACGGCTGTGTTCCAAAAGTACTATCTCATACTTTGGCCTGAGTACTACTCCCTTAAATAGAGGAAATGAACTCAGTCATTGTAGACCTTTGCTTATTCATTCAGCCATACCATTGTTTTATTTACATTTTTAATGTATGAAATTTAACAAAATGAGTATTATCATGAACTATATGAATATAGAATTCTGACACTGGAAATTATGGGTTGAACTCGGCAAAGAGATCATGATTACAACTTCTTTATTGTAGTTTTTTCCTCTGTACTTTTATCATGTGACTGGCACCCCTATTTATTATCAACTATTTACAAAATTTAACCGCTGATTTTAACTGTAATTATTATTATATTTATAAAAAACTGGTTAAGTAGCTATAGTTTGTTATTCACAAAGTTACAAATTCTCTATAAAAAAAAGAAGGTGGTAATTATTGTAGGAAAACTTACATTTTGCATACAAAATTAAAAGAGCACAAGAGTGACACTTCTTAATATTCAAGATGTGAAAAGTAGCTGTTTAGGATTTTCAGCTTCCATATTCAATAAGCCTTTCAATCAGATTATCCTAGTATTTCCTGTATACTAAACAATGATGAAACAAGAATAGGAAATGTAAGTCTCACATTCCCTATTGGGAGATGCTATTGTTAAACTATTTTCAGTAGTACTACTTGCTTCCTTGAGTGAGGTTTTAAGCAGCAATCTATCCTTAAGTTAGTATTTCTCAGGAAGAGATGTAATTTTCCTTTAAGTCATTTTATTATTTTTTAAAGTACACCATTCTTAGTCTGGATTATTAAAACAACTTCCTGTATACACTAAAAGAAATTTGAGGAATATCTCTGGGTTTGCAGATTATTTAGACTCACATGTGCTTTTGCTAACAGTTTCAAGACTCCTCCTTTTCATGTCTCTCCTCACATTTCTCATTTGTTTCATTTTTATGTATATTAGAAATAAAATCCCCTAATTAACTCATAGCAGAAACTCTCGAAAACTTTCAACCTTTCCCATACTTCCTGTGTACTCACCATTCCAGTATACTTCATTTTTGTACATGCCAATGGAGTCCTGCTTTGGAGGGTTGGGCTGGGGCTAGAGGTGGGAATGTGAGAGAGCTGTAAGTGCTTGGAAGTTCATGGTTCTGGTGTGCCCTTCAGCCAGGAGGATAAATACTTTAGCGTCCTCACTTGTTGGGTGGATAACTGCACGGTCTCTCAAAGTTCTGCAGAATAGACCCTCAGTTGCCCATAGTAATAATCAGCTGGAAAATGAACCTTTCACTCCCCCTTTGTCTCAGTTTCTCACTCTCCTAATAATGCTTCCTAAAATCATTCTCGAAATAAACTTACACTGCCATTCTTGTTCCTGAGGCTGCTTTTAGAGGACCCAAACTAAGACGTAAGTATTCACAATTAGAACTTACATATTAATGTAAGGCAAACACTAATCAAATCTAAAGGTATTGATTTAAAAGATTAATAATGATAATTAAAAAGCAGTACCATTTCATTAAATGCTTGTTTTGTAATTATGTTCCAGTAACCTGTCTAGATGTTTTTTTTTTTACATATTATGTAGTTCTCCTAGTATTTCTCTCTATGAGATTGTATTATATTCCCATTTTATAGATGAAAAAACTAAGGCCTAAAGATAGTAAGTCATTTTACGGAGGCTTCATAGCTAGTAATTATTAGAGCCAGGATTTGAAATCAGTGCTCTTAACTGTCACTCAGCAGAAAGTCCCCACAAATTGCAAATTCCTTAAACAAATTAGGTCCCCTCAGGGGATATTAGTATATATACGTGTATACGTGAACAAGAATGTACACACACACACATACACACACACATTCAGTATATATATATATATATATATATCAATATCATAATACATATATTTCAAGATGTATTTGATTATATTTATCTAACAATTCCTGTAATATTTGTATAATTTTTATATTTCATCTGTTTTGTACTTAATATTGGTTGATGTTGCTAAAGGTTTCAAGATAAATGCAAATAAATATATTTATTTTCTTTAAAAAGTAATTTTATTTTGACCATGGACAATAGTAACTGTTATAAAGAATCCTTCAAAAGAACAAATGAAACTTGAGGCTTAATAGTCACATGAGTCATCCACCATCTGCAAAGTTACACCTCCCAAGAATTAAGGCTTAAGTCCAGTTGGTTGAAGTAATAAGGTGATAAATCATTTGCAGAAAAAAATCTTATTTTTGGTTTGCTTTAAAAGGAGGAAGTTTTATTTTATATAGAAATGGAGCCAAAACTCACACTAACAAATTCCAGATTAAACTCATGCTTGTTGAATAGTGAAGAACTTGGCTTTCTTATCAGTCATTGGTTTAGAATTAATCAGAGAAGATTGTATAATCACTGGAATTTTGCTATGATAGAAGCAGAAATATAACTGGTTCTCCATATCCGCATGTTTCACAGCCAAGAATCCAACCAACACCACTTCAAAAATATTTTTTTAAATAAGTAAAAAGTGACAATACAATAATAAAAATAAATAAAAAACAGTATAGTATAATAACTACTTATAGAGCAATTAAATAGTATTAGGTATTTTAAATAACAGAAATGATTTAAAGTATACGGGAAGATGTGCAGAGGTTATATGCAAATATGGTGTCATTTTATTATAAAGGATTTGAACATCCACAGATTTTGGTATCTGTGGGGATCCTTTGAACCAATCTCCATGGATATCAATGGACAACTATATCTATTTCTCTAGATATATACCCAAAGTCAGAGGAAAAATAAAAGATAACTTTTACTATTAAGTTTGTTATAATTAAACAATTTTCTGTTATAAAATGCAAAGTCAATATTTAAAAATGCAAATTTTTATTTTCTAAAGGAAAGAATAATAATTATTAGTAAAAAAAAAAAAGATACTTTAAAAAGTTTTATGCAATTACCTATATGAAATTCTGCCAAACAATTTTTAGTGATTGTAGTTTATTTGTGAAATCAATTTGATCTTCTATAAAATGATAGAACACATATATATCTCCAGTTCTAATAAGTAATGGCTCTTTTGTCATACTTTGCGTATAGTTAGTTACATACATATCCATTACTTCAACTAAAGTTTGATCTTGGGGTAGGTATAATTTAATTATTCAATGAATATTTATTGTAAACCTACCTTGTGAGAAATCGTGTGCTGAACTTTACAGATACAAAGACAAACAAAATGAAGCCTGAGTCCTTAAAGAACTTGGAACAACAGAATGAGAAAGAAGATCCTTAAAGAGTAATATAATGAATGCCATGATAGCAGCATGTAAGAAGTTATCAGAGGGTGGATATTCAACCTAATTTTATAGAAGTAATAATAAAGAAAGGGAGAGAGAGATTAGTTGAAATATAAATACAGAAACTTAATATGTATCTATGATATTAAGGATGAATAATGTAAAAAACTCAGTAATCAAATAGATAAAGTGAGTGAGAAAGTAACTTAAAGTGAAATTTGGATATGTACCCTGGATTCATTATAGAAGGGTATTTCTACTTCTATTTAGTTATATAGATAAGAAAAGAATAGAAAATGTTTTAACAGAAAATCTTGAAGGTTTTCAACATGTTGAGGACAAAGTGCCTATGGAACAAGAATGTAGAAATGTGAGGTGAGGAGAAAGATCAGGAAATTTACCTTTATATGGGGGCCATCAAAAGTTTCTGAGAGTAAATATAGTTATCCCAGGAGAGAATAGATGGCAACTCATATAGAGCAGGGTTCATGTCTTGCTCACAATGCCTAAAAAGGGCATTTTTAAATTGTATTTACTAATCTGAAAGGATGTGACAAACATTAAGAACAAGGTAATAGGTAACTTCAAAATGTTGTAAGGATAGGAAAATTGAATTATTCAGTGGAATAAATAATCACAAAAAAGATCAATACAGACTTTTTCAAATGAAATCTGATAAACAGAAGTAGCAACTATGACTTTGTATTTTTAGGACAAATAAAAGTGCACATTGAAGTGGCTGGCAACACAGCTGAATAGGAACAGCTCTGGGCTGTAGCTCCCAGTGAGATCAATGCAGAAGGTGGGTGATTTCTGCATTTCCAACTGAGATACCTGGTTCATCTCATTGGGACTGGTTAAATAGTAAGTGCAGCCCATGGAAGGTGAGCTGAAGCAGGATGGGCCATCACCTCCCTCAGAAGTGCAAGGGCTGGGGAACTCCCTCCCCTAGCCAAGGGAAGCTGTGAGGGACCCTGCCATGAGGAACAGTGTATTCTGGCCCAAATACTACACTTTTCCTGTGGTCATCACAACTCACAGACCAGGAGACTCCCTCAGGTGCCTACATCACCAGGGCCCTGGGTTTCAAGCACAAAACTGGGCAGCAGTTTGGGTAGTAAAAGAGCTAGCTGCAAGAGTTGTTTTATTTTTAAACCACAGTGGCTCCTGGAATGCCAAAGAGACAGAACCATTCACTCCCCTGGAAAGGGGGCTGAAGCCAGGGAGCCAAGTGGTCTAGCTCAGTGGATCCCACACCCACGGAGCCCAGCAGGCTAAGATCCACTGGCTTGAAATTCTTGCTGCCAGCACAGCAGTCTGAAGTCAACCTGGGACATGTAAGCTTGGTTGGGGGAGAAGTGTCCACCATTACTGAGGCTTGAGGAGGTGGTTTTCCCCTCACGGTGTAAACAAAGCTGCCAGGAAGTTCAAACTGGGTGGAGCCCACTGCAGCTGTGCAAAGCTGGTGTAGCCACCACAGCTCTGCAAAGCTGCAGCTCCACAAAGCCACTGCCTCTCTAGATTCCTCCTCTCTGGGCAGGGCATCTCTGAAAGAAAGGCAGTAGCTCGAGTCAGGGGCTTACAGATAAAACTCCCATTGCCCTGGGACAGAGCACCTCAAGGAAGGGGTGGCTGTGGGTGCAGTTCAGCAGACTTAAACATTCCTGCCTGCTGGCTCTGACGAGAGCAGCAGATCTCCAAGCACGGCGCTTGAGCTCTGCTAAAAGACAAGCTGCCTCCTCAAGTGGGTCTCTGACCCCCGTGCCTCCTAACTGGGAGACACCTAACAGCAGGGGTTAGCAGACACCTCATACAGGAGAGCTCCTGCTGGCATCTGGAAGGTGTCTCTCTAGTGTTGCCAGGTTTTGGGGTACAGGGGAGTGTTCAGATACCCTGAGAGGATGTTTTTCCAGGCTCTTGGTCTCTCACTCACCCAAGGATGGGAGAGGGGACCACAGTGCAGTGCACTCAACAAGAAAATATTGGACCCTAAAGAGTTTTTGCAGAAAAGTGATTTATTTAGGCAAAAAGAAAGAGAAAAAAGGAGAAAGAGAGAAAAGAGGAACAGTTAGCTCTCACGCTGAGAAGGGTTCCCAGAGGGGGAAAACCAAGAAGGAAAGCTCCTCTCACACTGAGAGAATCCAGAAAGATGGAATCCAGGAGAGAGAAAGCAGCTTCCACACTGAGTGGAAGGGACCCCAGAGGAGGAAATCCAGGAGAGGAAAATCAGCTTCCACACTGAGTGGAAGGGGACCCAAGTATGGAATCCTAGAGAGGAAGGCAACTTCCATGAGGATTGTGGAAGGGGATCCAAACATGAAGTCCAAGGAGGTGTGGAAGAAGAGGACTTTTAACCTGGGATAATTCCCACCTTATCCAAGCCCCCTGGCCAATGAAAAGAGTTCCTTTAAACTTCCGCTGGAGTGATTGGCCTTTGGTCCTTTCCCGTGAACAAAAATCAAAACAAAGACCTCTAATCCCTGGATGGAGAGAGAGGGGAGTGCATGGCACTAGGAAATTCTTGCCCTTGAAACTACGCTCCCTTGTGGACCCAGGAAGAGAACACATGCCCTCACTAGGACGAAGCTTTCAGAGGAAGGAACAGGCGGCAATCTTTGCTGTTCTTCAGCCTCCACAGGTGATACTCTGGCAAACAGGGTCTGGAGTGAACCTCCAGCAGACTCCTGCAGACCTGCAAAGAGGGGCCTGACTGTTAGAACGAAAACTAATAAACAGAAAATAATAGCATCAACATTGATAAAAAGGACATCCACACAAAAACCCCATCTGAAAGTCACCAATGTCAAAGACCAAGGGTAGGTAAATCCATGAAGATGAGAAAAAACCAGTGCAAAAAGGCTGAAAATTCCAAAAAACAGAACGCCCCTTCTCCTCCAAAGGATCACAACTCCTCACCAGCAAGGGAACTAAACTGGACAGATAATGCATTTGATGAATTGGTAGAAGCAAGCTTCAGAAGGTGGGTAATACCAAACTCCTCTGAGCTAAAGGAGCATGTTCTAACCCAATGCAAGAAAGCTAAGAATCTTAAATAAAGGTTAGAGGAATTGCTAACTAGAATAACCAGTTTAGAGAAGGACATAAATGACTTGATGGAGCTGAAAAACACAGCACAAGAATTTCATGAAGCATACACAAGTAACAACAGCTGAATTGATCAAGCAGAAGAAAGGATATCAGAGATTGAAGATCAAGTTAATGAAATAAAGTGTGAAGACGAGATTAGGAAAAAAAAAAAGAAGGAAAGAACAAAGCTTACAACAAATATGGGACTATGTGAAAAAACCAAACCTACATTTGACTGGTGTACCTGAAAGTGATGGGGAGAATGAACCAAGTCGGAAAACACTCTTCAGAATATTTTCCAAGAGAACTTCCACAACCTAGCAAGACAGGCCGACATTCAAGTTCAGGAAATACAGAGAACACTGCAGGGGTACTCCTTGAGAAGAGCAACCCCAAGACACATAATTGTCAGATTCATCATGGTTGAAATGAAAGAAAAAATGTTAAGGGCAGCCAGAAAGAAAGCTTGGATACCCACAAAGTGAAGCCCTTCAGACTAACAACAGATCTCTCTGCAGAAACCCTACAAGCCAGAAGAGAGTAGGGGCCAATCTTCAACATTATTAAAGAATTTTTAACCCAGAATTTCATATCCAGCCAAACTAAGCTTCATAAGCAAAGGAGAAATAAAATCCTTTACAGAGATGCAAATGCTGAGAGATTTTGTCATGACCAGGCCTGCCTTACAAGAGATCCTGAAGGAAGCACTAAATATGAAAAGAAAAAAAATGGTACCAGCCACAGTAAAAACATACCAAATTGTAAAGACCATTGACATTCTGAAGAAACTGCATCAACTAACAGGCAAAATAACCAGCTAGCATCATAATGACAGGTTCAAATTCACACATAACAATATTAGCCTTAAAAGTAAATGGGCTAAATGCCCCAATTAAAAGACACAGACTGGCAAATTACATAGTCAAGACCCATTGGTGTGCTGTATTCAGGAGACCCACTCATGCAAAGACACACATAGGCTCAAAATAAAGGAATAGAGAAATATTTATCAAGCAAATGAAAAGCAAAAAAAAGCAGAGGTTGCAATCCTAGTCTCTGATAAAACAGACTATAAACCAACAAAGATCAAAAAAGATAAAGAAGGGCATTACATAATGATAAAGCTATCAATGCAACAAAAAGAGCTAACTGTCCTAAATATATATGCACCCAATAGAGGAGCACCCAGATTTATGAAGCAAGTTCTTAGAGACCTACAAAGAGACTTAGACTCCCACACAATAATAGTGGGAGACTTTAATACCCCACTGTCAATATTAGACAGATCCACAGGGCAGAAAATTAACAAGGATATTCAGGACTTGAACTCAGCTCTGGACCAAGTGGACCTAATAGACATCTGCAGAACTCCTCACCCCAAATCAGCAGAATACACATTTTTCTCAATACCACATTGCACTTATTCTAAAATTGACCACATAACTGGAAACACTCCTCACCAAATGCAAAAGAATGGAAGTCACAACAGTCTCTCAGAACACAGTGCAATCAAATTAGAGCTCAGGATTAAGAAACTCAGTCAAAGCTGCACAACTACATGGAAACTAAACAAACCTGCTCCTGAATGACTACTGGGTAAATAATGAAGTTAAGAGGGATATATATATAAGTTCTTTGAAACCAATGAGAAAATGACACAATGCAACAAAATCTCTGGGACACAGCTAAAGCAGTGTTTAGAGGGAAATGTATAGGACTAAATGCCCAGAGGAGAAAGCGAGAGAAATCAACATTCTAACATCACAACTAAAAGAACTAGAGAAGCAAGAGCAAATAAACTTAAAAGCTAGCAGAAGACCATAGATAACTAAGATCAGAGCAGAACTGAAGGAGACAGAGATACGAAAAAACCCTTCAAAAAAATCAATGAGTCCAGGAGCTGGTTTTTTGAAAAGACTAACAATATAGACCACTAGCCAGACTAATAAAAAAGAAAAGAGAGAAGAATTAAATAGATACATTAAAAAATGATAAAGGGGAGATCAACACTGATCCCTCAGAAATACAAACTACCATCATAGAATGTTATCTATATCTCTATACAAATAAACTAGAAAATCTTAAATAAATTAATAAATTCCTGGACACATACACCTTCCCAAGACAAAACCAGGAAGAAGTCAAATCCCTCAATAGACCAATAACAAGTTCCGAAACTGCAGCAGTAATTAATAGATTACCAACCAAAAAAAGCCCAGGACCAGATGGATTTACAGCCGAATTCAACCAGAGGTACAAAGAGGAGTTGGTACCTTCCTTCTGAAACTATTCCAAAGAACAGAAAAAGAGTAACTCCTCCCTAATTCATCTTATGAGGCCAGCATCATCCTAATACCAAAACCTGGCAGAAAAACAACAAAAAAAGAAAATTTCAGGCTAATATCCCTGATGAACATCAATGAGAAAATCCTCAATAAAATACTGGAAAACCAAATCCAGAAGCACATCAAAAAGCTTATCCACCACAATCAAGTAGGCTTCATCCCTGAGATGCAAGGCTGGTTCAACATAGGCAAATCAATAAATGTAATCCATCACATAAACAGAACCAATGACAAAACACACATGATTATCTCAATAGATGCAGAAAAGGCCTTTGATAAAATTCAACAATCCTTCATGCTAAAAACCCTCAATAAACTAGATGTGGATGGAACGTATCTCAAAACAATAAGAGCTATTTATTACAAACCCACAGCCAATATCATACTGATGGGCAAAAGCTGGAAACATTCTCTTTGAAAACCAGCACAAGACAAGGATGCCCCCTCTCACCACTGCCGTTCAACAGAGTATTGGAAGTTCTGGCTAGGGCAATCAGACAAAAGAATGAAATAAAGGATATTCAAATAAGAAGAGAGGAATTCAAATTGTGTTTGCAGATAACATGATTGTATATTTAGAAAACCTCATTGTCACAGCCCAAAATCTTAAACTGATAAGCAACTTCAGCAAAGTCTCAGGATACAAAGTCAATGTGCAAAAATTACAAGCATTCCTATACACCAATAATAGAAAAACAGAGAGCCAAATCATGAGTGAACTCCCATTCACAATTGCTACAAAAGGAATACAGCTTACAAAAGATATGAAGGACCTCTTCAAGGAGAACTACAAACCACTTCTCAAGGAAATAGGAGAGGACACAATCAAATGAAAAAACATTTCATGCTCACAGATAGTAAGAATCAATATCCTAAAAATGGCCATACTGCTCAAAGTAATTTATAGATTCAATGCTATCCCCATCAAACTACAATTCAATCTCTTCACAGAATTAGAAAAAAAAAACTAGTTTAAGTTTTATATGGAACCAAAAAAGAGCCTGTACAGCCAAGACAATCCTAAGCAAAGAGAACAAAGCTGGAGGTATCACACTACCTGACTTCAAACTATACTACAAGTCTACAGTAACCAAAACAACATGGTACTCATACCAAAACGAATATATACACCAATGGAACAGAACAGAGGCCTCAGAAATAATGCCGTACATCTATGACCATCTGATCTTTGACAAATCTGACAAAAACAAGCAATGGGGAAAGGATTCCCTATTTAATAAATGTTGTTGGGAAAAACAGCTAGCCATATGCTGAAAACTGAAACTGGACCCCTTCCTTACACCTTATACAAAAATTAACTTAAGATAGACTGAAAACTTAAATGTAAGGTCTAAAACCATAAAAACGCTAGAAGAAAACCTAGACAATACCATTCAAGGCATAGGCATGGGCAGAGACCTTATGGCTAAAATACCAAAAGCAATTGCAACAAAAGCCAAAATAGACAAATGGAATCTAATTAAACTTAAGAGCTTCTATATAGCAAAAGAAACTATCATCAGAGTGAACAGGCAACCTACAGAATGAGAGAAAAATTTTGCAATCTATCTAGCTGACAAAGGGCTAATAGAATCTAGAAGGCATTTAAACAAATTTACAAGAAAAAACAAACAAATCCATCAAAAAGTATGTGAAGTATATAAACAGACACTTCTCAATTAAGACATTTATATGGTAAACAAACATGAAAAAAAAGCTCATTCTCAATGGTTTTTAGAGAAATGGAAATCAAAACCACATTGAGATACCATCTCACACCAGTTAGAATGGCGATCATTTAAAAATTCAGTAAACAACAGATGCTGGAGAGGATATGGAGAAATAAGAATGCATTTACCCTGTTGGTGGGAATGTCAATTAGTTCAACCATTGTGGAAGACAGTGTGGCGATTCCTCAAGGATCTAGAACCAGAAATACCATTTGATGCAGCAATCCCATTGCTGGGTATATACTCAAAGGATTATAAATCATGCTACTGTAAAGACACATGCACACATATATTTATTGCAGCACTATTCACAATAGAAAAGACTTGGAACCAACCCAAATGCCCATCAATGATGGACTGGATAAAGAAAATGTGGCACATATTCACCCTGGAATACTATACAGCCATAAAAAACAATGAGTTCATGTCCTTTGCAGGGACATGGATGAAGCTGGAAACCATCATTCTCAGCAAACTAATACAGGAATAGAAAACCAAACACCATATGTTCTCACTCATAAATGGATGTTAAACAGTGAGAACACATGTACACAGGGAGGGGAACATCACAAACCAGGGCCTGTCAGGGGTGGGGGACTAGGGGAGGGATAGCATTAGGAGAAATACCTAGTGTAGGTGACAGATTGATGGGTGTGGCAAACCACCGCGGCACACGTATGCCTGTGTAACAAACCTGCATGTTCTGCACATGCATCCCAGAACTTAAATTATAATTTAAAAAAAGCAAAAAAAAAAAAGTGCACATTATTTGATGTGGTGAAAATTAAAGAGGCTATTCTCTTAGGAAATTACATAGATTAAAAATACAAATTGATTTAAGAATAACTTCTAAGTTAATGAAAGATAAGTTCATAGGTCATTGAGGGAAGCTTTGTGTAGTAGAAAGGAAAATTTTTAACCTTTTAAATCTACATCACAGTTAGCAGCCATCTCTCAAAAAACACGTTGGTGCTACTGGAAGAGAAAGAATATTGCAATAGAACTTTGTTTGGGTATTATAATTCTTTCATATTTATATAACTTGTTAATAATAGTGAATCAATAAAAGTGATTAATAAAAGTAAATCTTGACTATCAGTTTTTAAAAGGTGACACAAATTTAGTCAATTATGGGATTTATGAACAGTAACTTCCATAGTTATGCAATAAAATAAAGTATTGATCACCAACAGGAAGATTTTATTGAATTTGTATGTACATAGCAAACTTAATGAAACTTCTCTGGCAAATTTTATCAGAACATTACATGAACTGAGGCCAAAAAATATTCAGCATGATTTATCCAGTTTGGCTGATATAATAAACTAAATCTCAAACCTACATCTGGTGATTTGCTTTTCAGAGACTGTCTTTAACTATAATTTTATATTTCCAAAAATAGATGTTGGAAGAAGCCAAAATTCAGTTGGTCCATTTCCTAGCATTCTTACTAGTGCATAAAGTTTTGATTATTTGTGGAATGAATTCAGAAAAGACAAGTCACAGGGACTCAGATGAAGTCTCTGACTGCATTCATGAGACTGAATTCTTACAGAGGGCCTAAACAATGCATTCAAGTTAAATTCTCATCAAAAAGAAAGATAATTATCCATGGAGTGATACAAGAAATAACACATTATCCCAATTCCTTTCTTAGATCTAAGCTCCTTGAAGGCAGGTATCATATTTTATGCTTCTTATGTAACCACGTCCACAACATTTAACACACCACTGATTGCATTAGGTGCTCTATGAATACTCATTGAATGACGGATCAGAAACAATATTTTACTTTATAGATTTGGAAGGTACTTTTAAATTTATTTTACACCTGATCATTTATTCTGTTTTCTTCCATTATTGATATTAAAGTGATACTAGGGATTTTAACTGTATTAGGCTACTGCCTACCACTGTTCTTTTACTATTTCAGTCCCTTTAAGTCATTTTAAGTGATAAAAGAGAACAGATATTTTCATGTGTCAGAATTTTAAGAGTTTTTGAAATACCACCATATCTTTTGGAATTGTGGGATTGTAGCTTTGGAGAGCTCTAAAATCAGCTCAAGGAAAGATATTTGATGAAACTTCATAAGCTACATATTCTTTCTCTAATTGCAACAATCCATAGACTCTAGTAAATTTCAGTAAGTCTCCACCTTCATCAGCATAACAGATGTTAACAGGAGAGATGGGAGGAGTAAGTCACCAATGTTACCTTCATCTTCAATTTGGCCTAGAAACACTCACATTTTTCTGTAATTCTCTAATTCTTGACATAAAATATCTTTTCTTGAGCAGTGCTAGGGTTCTAGATAGCCTGGGTATTTCTTTAACATCTTAGCACCAAAGGATTTGTTTTGAGTTTTCCCTATAGACTGTGAAATTAGATTAGACAACTACCTATGTATGCAAACCCTATATGTCAAGTTTAGGGGGAATTTGATGGCCAATTATTTTAAGATAATAGAAAATGCAGGTGATTGTTACGTGTTCAATATAATAAATAAGACAATTTAGGATGATAGAGTCAAGGAATGGTGGCTAGTTTAACAGAAGAGGTAATAAATAACACCAATCAAAGCAGATTTGAAAATCTTTGCCAATCCTTATTGGCATCCCTTCAAAAAGCTTACTTATTTTCTACAACACTAATTTTAACAACCCAAGCTTGAAGACCTGATATCTAATTAAGTACTACTCATCCTATAAATGAGGTAGTAATTTTATTTAGAATGCATCAGGAAAACACTAACACCATTCAGTACTGTATTATATGGCCCTCCCATTTGGAATTCAGGCCTACAGCACCTCTTCTCCTTCTCTTATAGCATTTGCCATCTGTACCAAATCAGGACATTTTGTTAAATAGTTTTGCAATGAATGCACTTTCTTTTCTAGCAAATAGAAATTAGTTTGCTCTCATTGGTCTTGCGTCCTAGTTCTGCAGAGCTGATCTGAGTATTACTCTCCTTAGCTGAGTTCAGAAAAACACAAAGTAAGACAAGAAGGTGGTGTAAAGTCCACTAGCGATGATGGCAATGGCCTGGATGAGAAAGTAATAGACTGATATCCAGTTGTTGTTTTTTAATGAAACTAGTGGTTGAATCTCTCTGGAAGGATGAAGTCTTGCTTTAAGCCACCTGTTTATAAAGATCTTTTCCTCACTTTTTAGCCTGTCAGGTTCACCGAGGCCAGCCAGGGTTCAGGAGGCAGGGAAAGCCCATTTATAATGCTCAGGCAATCTCTGGTCACAGGTGAAAAATCAGGCAAGAGACAGAAAATATGTAAAATGTGCTCAATCAAATTATTTTAAAGTATTTTTTATTCATTCATTCATTTTCATTTTAATGGAAAACTTAAAAAAAAAAAAACCAAGAAACTACATTTAGGCTTCTACAGGATCCAAGTTCTTAGTGTTCTTTAAAATAGAAATGCCTCTTATATTACAAATCATTTGATCCATGGAAATAAAGGTAGCTACTCATTTATTTCAGTTCCTGCCCCTTCCCAACTTGGTTTAGAAGCAGAAACTACCTTTGCCCTCTTTGAACTAAAGTAAGGCAGCACGACTCTGACATGGGATAACTTCTCCAAAAGCACTGATTAAATCTCTCTTCTCAAGATGAAAAAGATCTTTAAAAAACAAACTGAGGTTTTATATCTGCAGGTATTACATTCTCCCTTTGCATTTTCTTTAGTTCAATGTAGGATTTGTGTGGTTTATTACAACATCTTTCATGTAGCAGATCTAAAAACCCCTTTGTGAAGTCGAAGATAATGGCATAGTGTGCTATAGGTTTTAAAAGATCCTGTTTTTTTAAGCCAGCACGCTGCCCTTTGCAGAGAGAAGCTGCCGTGCCAATGTGAAAAGTTTCTTTTTCTGGCTTTGGTTTAATTCTCCATTCATTTTAGGAATTGCTTTCTATAAATACATTGTTTGATGGCCACTTTTTCCTCTCTGTCAGGCCTAAGGCAGAAGTTGCCAAATTTAAGGGTAAATAAGAGCCACCTGGAGTATTTACTAAACTGCTTATTCCTGGGTCCCTCAGCTAATACACTGACCTAGTATCCTGGGGAGTGGGGCCCAGGAAACTCCTTTTTTTTTTTTTTTGAGATGGAGTCTCATTTTTGTTGCCCAGGTTGGAGTGCAGTGGTGCAGTCTCTGCCCACTGTAACCTCTGCCTCCTGGGTTCAAGCGATTCTCCTGTCTCAGCCTCCTGAGTAGCTGAGATTATAGGTGCCTACCACCACAGCCAGCTAATTTTTGTACTTTTAGTAGAGACAAGGTTTGGCCATGTTGGCCAGGCTGGTCTCGAACTCCTGACCTTAGGTGATCCACTCGCCTTGGCCTCCCAAAGTGCTGGGATTACAGGCTTGAGCCACTGTGCCCGGCCGAGGAACCTACTTTTTAAGTGAGCACTCAGTTGATTTTGATGCAAGGGGGTCATTTAGAGAAACACTGGCCAAAACTAATTCTAGAAAAACGTGAACATGAAAGTATTAAGCAGTTTTCTTTGCAAGATATTTTCTGTCTGTTGAAATCTCTTTTATTCCAAATAGCCATAAATAAGTAAATTATTTTTTAAAGGAAAAAAAGATTTAAGAGAAAGTAACACTAGTTGGCTTGCCAATTATGAACATTATGCACAAACATGAAATGGAAATGCAAATTAATTGACTTGATTACAAGGCACTGCAGAGATTTCATGAAACCTAATTATATGTCATGAAGTCCAATTCTTGCAGTCTTGGTAAAGATAAACCTATAGATTATAGTGTAGATTAATAAGATTCTGTTGTGTGTTCCAACTTGTTGGCTGTCAAGTCAGCATTATACTACATGCAGAGATGGCAAAATGCCTACCATTCTATTATAAATGTTGACATGTTCTCCACTCAGAATCCTAACACAGACTTACATCCTTCCCTACTTGAGTTCAGTTCATGGCCTGTTGAAGGGAAAAATGATAGCAGGCCATTGTTGGCAGCACATGGAAACCAGGCACACCTGGAGACCCTTCAGTGAAACCCAGGAATGGGAAAGAGAATATAAAACATCTGAAGCATTCTGGTGGACCACACAGTTATGCTGCTCAAACTTGATCCGCCAGCTGCTGGTAATGTTGCCAGCTATGAGGAATTGGCAGGCAATCTGCAACACCTTGAGAAATGACAAAGTCTACCTGTTGTGGTTTCATGTTACACAGACAGACCCATAAAGAAGTTAATTTAGATATATACATGCTTGCTTAGCTGGTTTTAGTGTCAAAGTCAGAAGTTTTCAACTCTGTGAAATCGAATATTGCTAAGAAAAATGAACTATCATTGAGTCAATCAATTATAACAGTAGTGAAGAAATTAGAGGAAGTATAGTGAGGTAAATAAGTAAACAGGCTCTGCATTTAGAATGCCTAAATTAATAGACTAGCTCCACCAGTTTCTACCTGTGAGCTATTGAGCATATTAATGGAAAATTCTGTGTTTCAACTTCTTTATGTATAAAATGGAGAGAGGAGATACCATACTTATGTATGAAGTATCATAAAATTCTTAAGAGGGTCAAATTAGTTAACATGTATAAAGCAGTTATCATAGTGCGTGGCACAGAATAGGTGCTCAATAAATGTGAGCTTTTTGAAAAAATTGTTGCTATTGTTAGAGAAAATAGGTGGAAAAGGTATCATTCTCAACTTGAAAATGTTTTAAATCGACTATATTGAGGTATACTTTTACATATAACAAAATACATGTTTTAAGTGTATAATTCACTGATGAATGTATACAGCGATATGACCAGCATTCCAATCAACACATAATTTCTACCAGGCATGGTTCATGCCTGCAATCCTAGTGATTTGGGAGGCCAAGATGGGAAGATTGCTTCAGGCCAGGAGTTTGAGACCAGCCTGGGCAATATAGTGAGATCTTGTCCCTAAAAAAAAAAAAAAAAAAAATTAGCCAGGCAAGGTGATTCACATCATGCAGGAGCCTCAGCTATTCAGGAGGCTGAGGCAGGAGGATTGCTTGAGTCCAGGAGTTTAAGGCTGCAGTAAGCTAAGATTGTGCTGCTGCACTATAGCCTGAGTGAGAGAAGACAGCAAAACCTTATCTCTAAAGTAAGATATACATATATATTATTTTATATGTATATATTATGGAATAATGGAAATTATATATCTATATAATATATATTATATATACTATATATATACACTATATATTATATAATAATATATATTATATAATATATATAGTGTGAATATATATGTATATATAATAGATATAATATATATAATATATATATTTTATCATATATACTATATATATTATATAATATATAGTAGATTTATAGACTATATATTATATAA
>CAUYLG010039755.1:0-20951 GCA_963573385.1 Cacajao melanocephalus
TGTGTGGGAGAACGAGTGAACAGTAACTCTCTATACTTTCTGTGAAACTAAAAATGCTCTAGAAACAAAGTCTATTGAAAGTACATCTCTAGTAAAATGATTATGCAAGCCCTGAATGGATCAAGTTATTCATAATACACATATCTGACAAAGAAGTTGTATTCTGATTGTATTAAAAGCTCTTACAAGTAAATACTAAAAAACACAAATTGCACAATAAACAATGGGAAAATGTACTGAATAGGCATTTCATCAAAGTACTAAATATTAGAAAATATGTGGGCAATCTGTACATCACAACTAGAATTGTAAAAATGATTTTTAAAAAACCAATAAATGGTGATGGGAAAACTGGCTATGTGCAGAAAGCTGAAACTGGACCCCTTCCTTACATCTTACACAAAAATTAACTCCAGATGGATTAAAGATTTAAACAGAAGACCTAACACCAGAAAAAATTCTAGAAGAAAACTTAGGCAATACCATTCAGGACACAGGCATAGGCAAGGACTTCATGACTAAAACACCAAAAGCAATGGTAACAAAAGCCAAAACAGACAAATGGAATCAACTTAAACTTAAGAGCTTCTGCACAGCAAAAGAAACTATCGTTAGAGTGAACCAGCAACCAACAGAATGGGAAAAAGTTTTGCAAGCTACCCATCTGACAAAGGGCTAATATCCAGAATCTACGAAGAACTAAAACAAATTCACAAGAAGAAATACAAACGACCCTATCAAAAAGTGAGCAAAGGATATGAACAGACACTTTTCAAAAGAAGACATTTATGCAGCCAACAAACACATGAAAAAATGCTCATCATCACCAGTCATTAGAGAAATGACCACATTGAGATACCATCTCACGTTAGAATGGTGATCATTAAAAAATCTGGAGACAACAGATGCTGCAGAGGATGTGGAGTAATAGGAACACTTTTACACTGTTGGTGGGAGTGTAAATTAGTGCAACCATTGTGGAAGACAGTGAGGTGATTCCTCAAGGATCTAGAACCTAAAATGCCACTTAACCCAGCAATCCCATTACTGGATATATACCCAAAGGATTATAAATTGTTGTGTTATAAAGACACATGCACATGTATATCTATTATGGCACTGTTTACAATAGCAAAGACTTGGAACCAACCCAAATGCCCATCAAGGATAGACTAGATAAAGAAAATGTGGCACATATACACCATGGAATGCTATGCAGCCATAAAAAAGGACATCCCTTTGCAGGGACATGGATAAATCTGGAAACCATCATTCTCAGCAAGCTGACACAAGAACAGAAACCCAAATACCACATGTTCTCACTCATAAGTGGGTGTTGAACAATGAAAACTCATGGACACAGGGAGGGGAACATCACACACTGGGGCTGGTTAGGGGATAAGGGAGGTAGGGGAGGAATAGCAGGAGTTGGGGGGATTGGGGAGGGATAACTTTGAGAGAAATACCTAATGTAGGTGACAGGGGGATGGAGGCAGCAAACCACCATGGTATTTTTATACCTATGTAACAATCCTGCAAGATCTGCACATGTACCCCAGAACTTAAAGTATAATAATAACAAAAATCAGAATTTGGTTTGGCAATTTCTAATAGAAATGAAGAATTACACCAATGCTATGAACTAAAAATTTTGTTTTTTAATATTTTCTAAGATATGGAAGCTTATGTCTGTCGAAACATGTTATACCAAAATATTCAACTGCTGCTTTCCTCATAATAACCAAGAACTGAAAACAACGAAAATGTCTATAAACAGGAAAATAAGTTAAAATATTATGATTTATTTATACAGCGCAGTAATAGCAATCAAACGGAACAAATTACAGATACAAGCAACAATAAGGATCAACGTAAAAAAATGTTTTAGGCAAGAAAAAACAGACATAAAACATTATATACTTTTTAATCTCATTTAAATCAAGCTCTAGAACAGGGAAAGATTATAGAAAAAGAAATAACAACAGTGACCGACTACTGGGTTTGGTAGTGGAGAACAGGATGACACTGGGGGGTGGCCAAAAGGAATATTTTTTGGGTGATGAAAATATAGTCATTAGTTGCATGACAACATTTTGGTCAACAGTGAACCACATATTCAACAGTGGCCCCAGAGGATTATCATGGAGATGAAAAATTCCTGTTTTCTAGTGACATCTTGCTGATTCTGACCTTGTTTAGGCCTAGGCTAATGCGTGTGCTTGTGTCTTAGTTTTAACAAAATGTTCAAAAGATAAAATGAAATAATTTAAAAATAGAAAAAGCTTACAAAATAAGGATATAAAAATCAAAATGTTGTATAACTATAAAATGTATCTGTGAACTAAGCTATGTGCTATTACAAAAGAGTCAAAAAGTGTAAAACAATTTAAAAGTTTGCAAAGTAAAAAGTTGCGGTTATGCTAAATTCAGTAAATTCAGTAATGCAGTATTCATTATTAAAGAAAGAAAAATATTTTTATAAATTTAGTATAGCCTAAGCATACAGTGTTTTAAGGTCTACATTAGCGGATTAATGTTCTAGGTCTTCACATTCACTCACCACTCACTCACCGACTCCACAGGGCAACTTCCAGTCCTGCAAGCTCTATGCATGGTAAGTGCCCTATACAGGTGTACCATTTTTAAAAATTTTATGCCATATTTTGACTGTACCTTTTCTACATTTAGATATGTTTAGCTACATAAAGACTAGTGTATTATAATTGCCTACAGTATTCAGGAGAGTAACATGCTGTACAGATTTGCAGCCTAGATGCAATGGGCTATACTGTATAGCCTAGGTGTACAGTAGGCTATACCATTTAGGTTTATGTAAGTACACTCTATGATGTTGCATAACAATGAAATTGCCTCATAACAAAGTTCTCAGAATGTAGCTCCATCATTAATCAAAGCATAACTGTATCCCACATGTTTATAGACGTGTGAGGTATTTTTTCTTATATTTCAGATGTCCAAATACTACTGTTATCGCTAAGCATGATGCTATTGTAACCTAATTATACAGATGATGTTAAATTAAGCACCTCGCTGATACTAATTTGCACTGCAATTGTCATATATAACCTAAACACATTTAAAATTATATTATTTTATCTTATAACTATTAGTACTAGGTGATACTATCATTAAAATAGAAAGAGGTGAAAAAAGTAATTTTCCTACACTATTATTCAGAAAATTCACCGTCAAACAGTTATAAAAGAGAACATGCTAAATAATTCTCTCTCATTCAAACTAAACATCAGATGACTAAGATGAAGAAGTGTATTATTTGAATCATAAAATTTTTAGAAGATGTATTTGTAACTTAAGTGAACATAGTTCTTTAGTTCATTTAGTGAATGAAAAAGACTGATGACAATTATCACATTAGCTTTTTGATTAAATGGTATGTGAAATTTTCCTTAAGATTTTTTAAACATAGCCTCATCTATCCTCCCTGTTTTGTTTTCATTTTTTCCTTAGAATTTGCCTTTAAATTAGATTAACTGTAAACTTCAGTTCCTCATAGAACTACCCAAATTATAAAAATTTATTTAAAAATATCAACTGTTAAGTGTCAGATGTCAAAATACTCACAATTAGCATAAAAGAGTTTTAACTATCCCCAACCTCCCAAATTTCATATTGAAAGCAATGCTGATATTTTCTATCTTCTGGTTTTTTTATGGATGAATAAATATCAAGACATCCATCAAAATTTCCATGCAAGGCATATATATACTTACGGCAATTCCATTTCCTAGATTTGGCAGATTGTTGAAAGAATTTGTTGAGAAATCTCAATTTAGATATAAGCACACCACTGTTCTATTGTAAGAACTTTGTAATATTTATGACTTGTTGATGCTCTTCTTGCTACCTGAATTTTTCCCTCATGTCATCCAATCCATTCTTTGACTCAATTTAAATTCTCCTTCCACAAATCTCTTTGAGTAATATTGTATATTTCTTTCCTCTGTCTTCTTGTTTCACTTACTTTGTATCTAACATATATTACTTTTTGAGTACTGTCTTACATTTTGGGTAATTCAGTTTTCAGGGGCATTTGCTCATTAAATCTCGGTGATTGCATTGTAGACTATGCACACAAAACTCCTGTAATTGCTATTTTGATGTAAGTGCCACTGTGCATCATCACTTGAAACATTGCTTTAATTCTGCTTTAATGCCTTTTTTTCCCATATTCCTTACTTAAACTGCTTTAAAGTAAATCACTTAAAAAAGAACAAAAATACCATGAAGCCCCTATTCACAAAAATTACAGAAGTCAAACAACCACAGGAAGAAATGAAAGTCTTAAATGTTAAAAGGTTAATTTTCTTATATCCTTAACCTAAAGGTCTCATCCCTGTTCTCCAAATGTGAAAGCATTTTACAAAATTAATTTATACAAAGCACTAGAGGTCATTTTCAAGAAGCACTAGAGAATTAGTACCAAATAAATTGTATGAACTTCAGTGATTGTCAAGAAGGAAAGTCAATTTTCAGCACTAATATTTGGAATTTAATTTGATCACTCCTGTAAGCATAATTAGGAGTAATATTGCTTGAAGGTGAGTAGCTTAATCTATATAAGAAGAAGGGAAAAGTAAACCCCATAGTTTACTTATCAATAAACTACATGAATGCTATATTTTTTATTTTTCCTTCTGGTTACAGTTAATCATGAAAACATGTCAGATGTATCTTAGATAAACATCTCCATCTAAAATGAGGGGGAAAAAGGGTGTGTGGGTGGGGCTTTGGGACTTGCTGGATAGGCCACTGTTGTGTGTGTTCTTTAATTGGCCTATATGCAGAGACTATAGACAGATAACATTAAAGGAAGAAACAATGTAATTGGAATAAGAAAATTTACTTACCAACAGGTGAAGTATAGAAAATTGTTTAGCTCCTCTGAGCTCTTATTTCCTTTTCTGTGAAGTAGGAACATCCATACCTTTTTCACAGAATTGTTGTGTTAAGGATCTCACTATAGTAATGTGGCATGTTTTGGCTGCTGCTTGCTGCCTTTAAAAACTGAAAAATAACTTGGAGGAATTTCCAACTTTTGGTAACTTTTACCTTTTTGGCTTGTTTTACTTAAATTTCTGGAAGCCAACATGATGGGAAACTGAGACCTATGTCTGTCACTACTGATCCTAACTGCTCATTTGAAGAATCAAGTCATCATTCTCCATTATCTAAGCTCCCCTACTATTTGACCCTAAACAAATAACTCCCAGTTCAATTCCTCCAGCAGAAACAGAAATTCAGGCATTGATATGAAGAGAACAGACAGTCAGGATTTAAATCTCTACTCTACCCATTTATTATGTAGTAACCAAAAATATTTCTCTGTCTCAGTTTCATGATGTATAATACTACCTACTTTATTAGATTGCTGTGAAACTTCAAGAGACAATTATATGTATTCAAAGCAATCAGAAGGAAAGGGCACGGTGGCTCATGCCTGCAATGTCAGCATTTTGGGAGGCCAAGGTGGGGTGGATCACCTGAGGTCAGGAGTTCAAGACCAGCCTTACCAACATAGCAACACCACAGAAATGTAAAAGATCATTGAAGGCTACTATGAACACCTTTATGCACATAAACTATAATACTTAGAAAATATGAATAAATTCCTGGAAAGGTACAACCCTCATAGCTTAAATCAGAAAGAATTAGATACTCTGAACAAACAAACAAAAAGCAGCAAGGTTAAAATGGTAATTAAAGTATTACCAAAAACAACAAAAAAGTCCAGGACCAGAGGATTAACAGCAGAATTCTACCAAACATTCAAAGAAGAAATAGTACCAATCCTACTGACACTATTCCACAAGCTGGAGAAAGAGGGAATTCTCCCTAAATCATTCTATGAAGCCAGTATCATCCTAATACCAAAACCAGGAAAGGACATAACTAAAGAAGAAAACTACAGACCAATATTCCTGATGAACATGATGTGAAAATTATTTATATATATATATATATATCATTGCATTTTAGGTTATATATATATATAATTGCATTTTAGGCTATATATATATATATATATATATATATATATAATTGCATTTTAGGTTTTGAGGTACATGTGAAGAACATGCAAGATTGTTGCATAGGTACCTACATGGCAGTGTGGTTTGCTGCCTTCCTCCCCATCACCTATATCTGGCATTTCTCCCCATGTTATCCCTTCCCAACTCCCCAACCCCCACTGTCCCTCCCCTAGTTCCCCCCTACAGACCCCAGTGTGTGATGCTCCCCTCCCTGTGTCCATGTGAAAATTCTTAGCAAAATACTACTTAGCTGAATTCATCATTATATCAAAAAGATAATTCACCATGATCAAGTGGGTTTCATGCCAGGAATGCAGGGATGGTTTAACATAAAAGAGAAGGAAATAACGGGCATCCATATTGGTAAAGAGAAAGTCAAACCATCACTGTTTGGTGACAATATGATTATTTACCTAGAAAACCCTAAAGATTCCTCTAGAAAGCTCCTAGAACTTATAAAAAATTCAGCAAAGTTTTTGGATACAAAATTAATGTACACGAATCAATAGCTCTTCTATACACCAACAGTGACCAAGCTGAGAATCAAATCAAGAACTCAACTTCTTTTACAATAGCTGCAAAAAAAAAATATTAGGAATATGCCTAACCAAGGAGGTGAAAGACCTCTCCAAAGAAAACTACGAAACACTGCTGAAAGTAACAACAGACTACACAGACAAATGGAAACACACTCATGCTCATGGATGGGTAGACTCAATATCGTGAAAATGACAATACTGCCAAAAGAAATCACAAATTCAATTCAATTTCCATCAAAATAGCATCTTCATTCTTCACAGAATTAGAAAATACAATTCTAAAATTCATATGTAACTAAGAAACAGTCCACATAGCCAAAGCAAGAATAAGCAAAAAAACAAATCTGGAGGCATCACATTACTTGATTTCAAACTATACTATAGAGCCATAGTCACCAAAACAGCATGGTAATGACATAAAAGCAGGCACATAGACCAATGGACCAGAATAGATAACCCAGAAATAAACCCAAATACTTACAGCCAACTGATCTTCGACAAAGCAAACAAAAACATAAAATGGGGAAATAACACCCTTTTCAAAAAATGGTGCTGGGTATCTATCCAGAGGAAAAGAAATCATTAGAAGAAAAATATACCTGCACATCCATGTTTATAGCAACACAATTTGTAATTGTGAAAATGTAGAGCCAACCCAAATGCCCATTAATCAATGAGTGGATAAAGAAACTGTGGTATATATTATGGAATACTACTCAGACATAAAAAGGAACGAATTAATGGCATTTGCTGTGACCTGAATAAGATTGGAGACAACTATTCTAAGTGAAGTAACTCAGGAATGGAAAACCAAACATCATATGTTCTCACTCATAAGTGAGAGAGCTAAGCTATGAGGATGCAAAGGCTTAAGAGTGACACAATGGATTTGGGAACTCAGGTGAGAGATAAAAGAGTACAAATAGTGTTCAGTGTATGGTGCTTGGGTGATGGGTACACCAAAATCTCACAAATCAGCACTAAAGAACTTACCCATGTAACCAAACACTACCTGTTCTTCAATAACCCATGACAATAAAAAATATTTTTAAAATGCCAAGAAAATATTGTACCAACCATGATCTGAAGCATGAAGCAAATTAAAATGTGGCAGGATTTTGAACAAGTGATGAAAATACAAAAGAAAAAAAAGACTATAAATATTAGCAGAAAGACTGAGCAAGGAGTTAGTGTGAGGAAAATCTACTGAAGATAGGAGGAAGCGTATAGAAAAGGAGCTCCTGTGATATTGATTAGGAAGTTGAGATTTACCATCATAAGCAAAGGAAAGTTATTGAATGTTGTTAGGAAAGTCATAACCCAATTTGATACTCACATTTGCAGGGGACTTCTTTAATCAGCAAGCCTCCAAAGAATTCAGGAATACAAATTTCAACCTTAATCAGTCTTCTTCAATTGGTTTAAGTGAACCTACTTTTAATAATTTTAAATTTGTGCAAAACATATCACCAGATGTTTAAGTATGCATATCAATCTAGTTTCCCCTCCCAATAATACATATCTGTAAGTAATTTAAGAAATAATTAATATAGACATGATTAATAAAATGTGTTCCACAAGTTATAAAATGTATGAAAATGATCATTAAAGTAATACAGTTGAGATTCAATTCTTAATCTTTCTTAGTTTTTTGTCTGTTTGTTTTTTTTTTTTTAATGACCACTGTGAAGGTATGGAATTCAAATTATGGGTCTCAAGGTCTCTAGGAGTTGACCTTTTGTAATATCATGTCAAGTGTAACTTTTTCTGTTGTTCTGGAATATCTTTGCTTTTGGCAGTGACTCCAATGGGCAAGAAGACGAGATGCTACATTATAAGCAGAACATGATAAGACACTGTAAAACTAGTTCTTTATCTAACTCCAGCCTCAACTCCCCATGAGGGGAGAAGAGAGTGATGATAAAAATAACTACCAATTGGGAATTTATTTGGAGTGAAAGCCGTTGATATTTTGTGCATTCCTCTCCCAGCATGAAGCCATGTGAAGAAAACATTAGGAACCATTTAGGGAAGTTATATGATCTTTGGGGGTTTTAGGCTTCTTCAGCTAAGAAATGTTTCCTGATTTAAGCATGAAGAAGCCTAGAGGTTTGAATGGCCTGTGGTAGCAGAGTAAATTTAGTTGCATGGAAATAGAACTTCTAGAATTCTACCAGGCAGTGTCTTATGGGCCAACCTTGGACCTTGTGGAAGGGAGCATGGATGAGGTGACCCCAAAAGAGGGTGGAGCAATCGGGTAGATAGCTAGAAGCAATAGAATGGAGGAGGGCCAAGTCATAAAAATCTGATACGGTTTGAGTACTCTTGAAATGTGGTCTCTGGTGCTGAAAGTGGGGCCAAGTGAGAGGTGTTTGGGCCATGGGGAAAATCCCTCATGAATAGCTTGGCACTATCCCCTTGGTGATAAGTGAGCTCTTGTTCTGAGTTCACACACAAGATCTGGTTGTTAAAAAGTGTGGGGCACTTCCAACTCCCAACTTCCTCCTGCTCCTTACATGTGAGATACCTGCTCCTCCTTCACCTTTCATCATGATTATAGGCTTCCTTAGGCCTCCCCAGAAATAGATGCTGGCACTATCCTTCCTGCACAGCCTGTGTAATCGTTAAGTCAATAATACCTTTTCTTATAAATTACTCAGCCACAGGTATTTCTTTACGGCAAGTCAAGCACAACCTAACACAAAGTCTAATCAGCAGAAGCCTCATCTTCATCCGGGAACTACAGAAAATGTTGTTGGGTGATAGTTATCTTGGAGAACTCCCAAGTTATATTTGGTAGGCAGAACTGCTATTATTTAAACATTAGCTATAAAGTGGTCCTGATGTCATGTTACAGTTATGCTGGCCACATAACAGTATGCTTACTTCCGATAATATATCTCTTTCCTCTAAGTCAAAATAGACATAATCATCAACTAGAATGCAGGAGATAAAGCAAACAGAAGAAAGAAGCTGAATATGAAGTACAAGAAAGTTTCTTTGACATATTCAGGTCAAAGCTGCCTGGAATAAAATAGCTTTGAATCAAAGGATACAAAAAAGTTTTGCCATTAGACCAGATATGACTTTTAAATACTAGAATGTGATTATAAAAACTTTGAGATCTATTCAACATTTACACAAAGATGGGGAAGAACAATTTAACAGGGAGTTTAAAAGGGTAGAGATGAGAGTGAGTGAAATTGCTTTATTCTTGAACTCAGTGAGTCCAGCTCCTTTAATAAACCAGTTATACCCTAGGTCACTTAATCTTAGGATGTGTACATTTTAATCTTCTAAAGATACAGAAGCTAGGTTGATAGATTAAGGTAAAATACATTGATATGCTAAATATATACTGTATTTATTTTATGTTGCTATGAAGAATATCTAAGACTGGGTAATTTTTAAACAAAAGAAGTTTATTTGGCTAACAATTCTGAAGTCTGGGAAGTTCAGCATCAGGTCAAGGGGCCACATCTAGTGAGGGCATTGTCAATGCATCATCCCACAGTGGAAGGCATCACATGGTGACATGGCAAGAGAGTGCCAAGCTCCCTTTATAGTAAGTCCAATTTTGTGATAAGTAACCCACTCTCCTGATAATGACATTAATACATTTATGAAGGAGAACTCTGACGACCTAATTATCTCTGTCTCTTTTTTTTTTTGATACAGAATTTTGCTCTGTCACCCAGGCTGGAGTGCAGTGGTGTGACCTTGGCTCACTGCAGCCTCCACTTCGCATATTCAAGTAATTCTCCTGCCTCAGCCTCCCAAGTAGCTGGAACTACAGGCATGCACCACCATGCCTCGCTACTTTTTGTATTTTTAGCAGAGATGGGGTTTCACCATGTTGAACAGGCTGGTCTGGCACTCCTGACCTCAAGTGATCGACCTGCTTGCCCTCCCAAAGTGCTGGTATTACAGACGTAACCATCTCTTATTAGGCTCCAACTTCCAACACTTGCATTGATTTTACGTTTTTAGCACGTAAACTTGAACACATTGAAACCACAACACACATATACACACTAAAAGATCTGATACACCCAGTATAATGTGGTGACATCAAAGCTAAATTAATAAAATATGTCGGTATGGGGTGATTGGTCAGTCTGAGTGCTACTGAGAAGTAGATAAAGAGGACAACTGTTGGGTTATTTCCTAGGGTAAATGCAAACTATATATTTTTGCAGGAAAATTCTCTTTATATATGATCTTAACCTATTTTAAAATGCTAAGTCTTTTAAACTATATCAGCCAGGTCATAGTGGCTGACTATTGTCAGGAAAACCATACTCCTATGCCAAATATTTTCAAAATTTTGGGTGAACCACAAGTTTTTCTAAAACCGTCTTACAAGTATTTCTATTGTAAACATTCATGTATTAGAAGTCGACAATTCTAACAATGTTTAAACACTTTTAAATTTAAGGGAGAAAGCTCTTTGTTTCCTTTGGTAAACAGACAGGTAACACCTGAACTTTACAATGACAAGTTACAAACCTGAAGTTTTAACTAAACATTTTCAGCAAGAGATATGTTAATACAGTATTTCCTTCCTTAGCTTTCTAAACAAAGGTTAATTGCTAGCACATGGCTCAACATTATCAAAGCACTTCTGTCACCAGCTTATTTACTTAAAGTTTTCCTGTATGTTTTTTTATTAACTGAAGGTTAAAACCTGTAGCTTATAGTTACAGTCATGATTTTAATCAAGAAAATCTCTCAGGACACATAATATTATTTCAGGAAATATCTATGGTTTCTTAGCAATATTAAACTGTTAAGTTGCAGACGCAGAGAAGGAAGGTAGTTGTATTTAACTATAATCAGGGTGTTTCCAGGCAAGTATAACAGAGGTATAGGGAAATCATAAAAACTAAGGGAGGTGGTAAACATGCTTTTATAATGAAGATCCAGGGAATAGTACCTGAGTAGGTGAAATGAGCGGATCTTACGGAATAAGAGTGCTGAGTGTACTGACTGGTGATATCCGTACATTTTAACAGTTGTCTTAGGAGTAGTTGTCTTAGAGTAGTGGAAGAGGTGAGACTGAAAATGAGGGGTTACATAACTGGGTTCTGGTCATGTAGTATTCATGTAGCTCTAAGTGTAGTATTACTACACTTTTGAATCACACGGGTATTTTGGCCACATTAGGAAACTGACAATATCATGGAATTACTTACATAGATTTATGCCTTGGACCAACTGACCAAGCGTCCTCTAAGACGCAAAACAGGCAGGATGGCAATCATTTCTTTCACTTTTGTCTTTACTCTGCACAAGTTATTTAGGTTACCTTTATGTCACTGGCTCCTTCTTAAAAAGTAGACAGCATCAAAAGCAAACTACCTCAAAATTTGTCCATGGTTTACATTGCTTACCAAATCTATTTGGAAGGAATTTAATGTAGAAACATGGCATCAAGAGTTGTGGGAAATGATTTTTGTTCATCAGAGAACATGCAATAGGATCCTTAGTACTGCCTTTATGGAACGTGGTTCTTGATTCATAATATTGTTTAAGAGCAGGGTTCAGTGGTTCGTATCTGTAATCCCCTCACTTTGAGAGGCTGAGGCAGGAGGATGCTTTAGCCAAGGAGTTCAAGACCAGGCTGGGCAATATAGTGAGAGCCTGTTTTCACACACTTACACAAAATAGCCAAAATAGCCAGGCATAGTGGTGTGTGCCTATAATCCCAGTCCCAGCTACTCAGGAGGCTGAGGTGGGAAGATTGCTCGAGCCCAGGTCAAGGCTGAAGTCAACTGTGATTGTGCCAATGTACCACAGCACTCCAGCCTTGGTGACAAAATGAGAGCCTGTCTCAACAAAAAAAAAAAAGAAAAAGAAGAAATGAAGAAAAAAGATAGTTTAGATACTATTTCACATTTCACATTCCAACGTACATTCAAGAATAATTTCACAGCAAAATCAATTTGAAAATTGAGACTTTTTTTCTTAAAATAATACATAGTATCCAGGCTTGGAGATAAGTCATATGGTAGTAATTACCAGGAATTACAATTTTTTTTTATAAATATGGCTATAATGACATCTATCACCTCATAAACTCTTTTGTATTATGACCTTTCTATTCACATAAAAAGTGGGGTCTAAATCCAGCCCTTGAATCCAAGTTGGCTATAGTGACCTAACTTGTGATTAGCAGAACGAGGCTGAAGTAACACAGGCTGACATCTGAGACTAGGTCAGTAGGAGTTTTACATCTGCCTTCATCTCTTAAACTACTTGCTCTCTATGCTCTCTCTCTGGTAACCATCTCAAAATTCAGCTGCACTAAAACAGATTTACAAGAAAAAAAAAACATTCAAAAGTGGGTGGATATAAACACTTTTCAAAAGGAGACATATATGAGGCCAACAAACATATGAAAAAATTCTCATCATCACTGGTTATTAGAGAAATGTAAATCAAAACCACATTGAGATACCATCTCACCTCAGTTAGAATGGTGATCATTAAAAAATCTGGAGACAATAGATGCTAGAGAGGATGTGGAGAAATAGGAACACTTTTACACTGTTGGTGAGAGTGTAAACTAGTTCAACCATTGTGGAAGACTGTGTGGCAATTCTTCAAGGATCTAGAAATAGAAATTCCATTTGACCCAGCAATCCCATTACTGGGTATATATCCAAAGGATTATAAATCGTTCTATTATAAAGACACATGCACACGTATGTTCACTTTTGCACTGTTTACAATAGCAAACACCTGGAACCAACCCAAATGCCCATCAATGATAGACTGGACAAGGAAAATGTGGCACGTAAAAACCATGAAATACTACACAGCCATAAAAAAAGACAACAAGATCGTGTCCTTTGTAGGCACATGGATGAATCTGGAAACCATCATTCTCAACAAACTGACACAAGAACAGAAAATCAAACACCGCATGTTCTCACTCATAGGCAAATGTTGAACAACGAGAATACATGGACACAGGGAGGGAGGATCACACACTGGGGTCTTTTGGAGGAGGCTAGGGAAGGGACAGCAGGGGGTAGGGAGGTTGGGGATCAATAACATGGAGAGAAATGCCAGATATAGGTGATGGGGGCATGGAGGCAGCAAGCCACATTGCCATGTATGTACCTATGCAACAATCCTACATGATCTGCACAGGTGCCCAGAACATAAAATGCAAAAAACAAAACAAAGCAAAAAACTCAGCTGCTATGCAGTGAGAACCCAAGCTACCTATGAGGCCATGTGGGGTGCTCCAGCCTACAGTGTTCAGCTGAGCCTAGCCTTTTGGTCATCCCAGCCTATCAGCTAGACTCATGCATGAAAATCTTTCAACATTTCTAGCCTATAACCATTTAGGTCATCTCTGACTGATTGATTTTTCCTAACTTGGTCCCTAGACATAGTGAAGGAGTGCAAGCAATCTTCCCCTGTGTCTGTCCACATTCCTAATTATATAATCAGTTAGCGTGATATAATTTTTTTTATTTTATACCACTAAGTTGGGGTACTTTACTGTGGAGCAAGTGATAATGGACATATAATTTAGTATCTCAAAATGCAGCATCAATAAAACAAAACTGAAAAGATCTGACATTGGTTCGAAGGAGACCTGGTCACAGGCGTTAAGCCTGAAAGGCCTTGAAAGGGCTGTCAGTGAAGGATTAAAGGAAAGTAAAAAATTAACGTTATTCAACTGGAAGAGGACCCTTTTTACGCAGCAACGGGAAATTTGGCAGTGCTGTAACCTGTGGTAACTGGAAAAACGAAAATATAGCTAATAAACTATTTGAAATTGCTAAGGAGATTTGCAGGCTGAATTTTTTAAATGCCAGCATCTTTCTTTTAGCTGTGTATGATAAGATAAAAATAGAGAAAAATCAGCTAAAACATTATTCTTCATTTTTAAAGCAAACTTCAGAGAAAATATGAAGACAAGAGTTGCTGAAGTTTGAAAACACAATTATTTTTCATTCCCATTCTCTTCAGTATGTAAAGGATTTTCAAAACAGTAAAGAGAATCAGGGAAAATATCAGACTCACAATGTTGTCAGGAGAATGTAGCCTCAGAATATAAAGATAAACCATGGGTGTGATTGAAAAATCTCTTTATTAAACCTTCCAAAAATTTAAAGTGTTGCCTCATGGACTCTTACAGACAGGCAAAGGCCATCTATGTTTCTTCAGCATGTTCCAGAGACACTCTCTCTTAAAGAATATTCTAATAACCTTGAGGGTGTTGTCCCATGATTGCCTCACAGGAAGCCCAAGGCTGAGAAAGATTATTGCAAAAAGATTTGTGGCTATGACTTTCATTTACTGGAGTGTATTATAAATTGATATATAAGACACTCAGAACTTAAAAAAAAATATCGGGTTGGACTGCAAATGACAAAGGCAGTTCAAAATGAAGGGTCCTTTGGAACTGGCAACATATCCCAAGAAAGTCTGCAGAATTGCTGTAGAACAGTGAGCTGTGGACCTTCTATTTTCCCTCTTCCAGTGGGAATATCTATGTAAAAATGATTCCAGACTTCATTCATATCACACATTTTGTTTGCTGGAGGAAGATAACTTGTTTCCAGTTTACAAGCATGTGGATGGAGATAAGACACATGAGAAAATCTGAGCAAAAAGAGACTCATCTGTATCTGTCCTGATTTAGATGATGAAATCCTGGACTTTAATCTACTCGTATATGAGATTAGACTTTTTAGGCCTTCTGCAGTGAGTGACTTTATTTTGCATGTGGAAGCATGTGAGTTGCATGCAGAGGACAGACTGGGACAGATTGTGTTTTCCAAAGGTTACTCCAATAATATGCCCCATCCCACATGCTCCTCTGCCAGGTAGTCTTGCCACTCCTCTATTAAGAAGAAGCCCAGTTAGCCTTCACTTGTAGCTGAGCTAACTTAAAAACTCACTTATAATTAACAGAACGCAGTTAAAGTGACTCTATGTGTCTTCTGAGGCTAGGACAGAAGTAGCTGTTCAGCTTGCACCTTGTTCTTTGAGTGCTCTCTCTGCACACTCCCTTTCAGAACTCAGTTTCTCAGGCTTCGAGAAACCCACACCATGTGGACAGATCACACATAGGTGCTCCAGTCTACAGGATCAACTGAGGTCAGCATTTAAGGAATCTCAACCTAGGCTCAGGCATGTTAGTGAAGAAACTTCCAAATGATTTCAGGACCTAACCATTTGAGTTATCTCAGCTGTTTCAGTATTCCCAGGTGAAGGAAGCTTCAGGAATCATGAAGCAGAGAATAAGCCATTTCTACTACATGCACCTGTCTGAATTTCTCACTCACAGAATTCATAAACTTAATAAAATGATTGTTGGTTTATACCATAAAGTTTGTGATACAACAACTGATAACTCAAACACCAGGAAGTGCATTTAAAAAATTATTTCTCAACTGCATTTATAATTTCTATTTGATATTATACTTATTCATTTGAAGATTGATCATTTTAAGAAAAGAATGTCTTGAAACTAAGCACTGACAAACTAAAGCCAAAGCAAGAGAAAAAATAACCTCAAAGCAAGAGAAAAAATACAAAGTTGAGAAAGAATAATTGGAGTTGACAAAAATATAGTTGAACCACAGGACTATATAGATTAAGGACTTAGTGGAGCAGTGCAAGCTGTCTTCAAATATGTGAAGGCTGTCATGTGGAAGATGGATTAGACTTGTCCTGAGGAGCTCTAGAGAGCAGAACTAATACCCACATTGGTTGGTCCAAGGGAAGTAGATTTGATAACTAATAAGAGGAAGCATTTGTCAGTAATCAGAACAATAAAGGTGAGGACTGCTTCTTGAGGAAGTAAACTGTAATTTTTGTTGAGGAAAGCCTGGATATTGTAATAATGGTAATTTTCTTAAAAAAAAAAAAAGCTCTTGTACTGAGTAAAACATTGGAGTAGATGTTCTAACATATTGCAATCATAAGTTTTTAAGAATCTATAAAATAGCTATTTTTTATAATAATCTACATCAAAGGTTAGGCATACAGACCAATTAGAAGACAGAAAAATAGTGGAAAGTTTTCAGTAACTTGTGCTTTCAAGGGCAATAAAAAAATCTAGCAATTATACCATGTTAGATAATAAATTAAATGCATATTTAACATATTAGTAAAATATCTGTACGCCAGTGCATAAAAGCATAGTGACCCTACAAGTTGATGCTATTTTATTTACATATAATTGTATATAAATATACATATATAAATATTATATATACATATATACAAACACATACACACATATGCACATAGAAATATCCTATGTATTACTGTCTCATTCCTCCAAAGGTTTGGTGGAGCCTCTATAAATATCAATAACATAGTAAAACAGAAAAGAAAAAATAGGATGTGAGTAATTTAGATGAAACTGAGTAACAGAAACTATAGTAAAGTTAATATGCAGATATTCAAGGCAACATCTTATCTGATTATAGTCAAATAGGAATGGAGGAGAACAGGAAGTGATTAAAAGAAGAATTACATTATAATTATCATTATCATCACCATCACTTCATTATTCCTTTCTTAGTATCTTTATATTGGCTACTATTTATTCATCATTTATTATCAAAACAATCTTGACCATATGATACTTATTATCTCACTTAATTATTAACTGAAATTATGAAGAAGAGAAATAATATCCACATAAAAAGTAGGGCATGCTTCAGGTTATCCATTTAAGTGGATAACCTGGGAATCAACCCAAATCTTTTGTGATGACCAAGCCCAGTTTATTACACTATAGAGACTGTTGGTGTAAATGAGATCTGTGCTTTTAAGGTACAGACTTGAGTCGTTAGAAGAGGATGGATGCTGTATCTATTAAGCCCCCCAAGTATCTTCCCTATGATAATACACATTTCCTGAAATTTCATACTTTCCTTTAGTTTTTGCTTTAATCAAAAATGTCTGTTTTCTTCATTTATTTGTGAATAACATTGAAAGAGATCAACCAATACAGTTGGCTAAAAGCTAAAATATAGATTTACCATAGTTTAGGGAGGAGGAAAGGGGTGGCTATTATGGGTGTCAAAAATGAAGGAAGATTATGAAATCTAAGTTGAAAGAATGGCTGCCTAAAACAAATATTGCCTATTTAATATGTCCCACATGATAGACATCTCCCAAGGAGATAAGGAATATAGAATTACCAACTTTAATTTTAAAAATATTCATCTTGGGACTAGTAAGTTGGCGACCCCTCATTAACACAGTAGGGTGGTAAATTTGTATCCTATGGAAGTGGATATTTTTAGAAAATAAGGAAAGAACGTAGCCAAAATGCAGTAAGATAAATAAATAGCTTTTTTTTTTTTTGAGACAGAGTTTCGCTCTTATTACCCAGACTGGAGTGCAATGGCGTGATCTCGGCTCACCGCAACCTCCGCCTCCTGGGTTCAAGCAATTCTCCTGCCTCAGCCTCCAAAGTAGCTGGGACTACAGGCATGCACCACCATGCCCAGCTAATTTTTGTATTTTTTTTTTTAATAGAGACGGGGTTTCACCATGTTGACCAGGATGGTCTCGATCTCTTGACCACGTGATCCACCCGCCTCGGCCTCCCAAAGTGCTGGGATTATAGGCATGAGCCACCGCGCCCAGCCAATAAATAGCTTTAAACTTGTAGAAAGAGTCGAAGTAGGTAAATAGACACTTTCTAAATTTCAGATATGACTTCACTGAATCATCACTAGAGAATTTCAAGGAGGACTGAAGAGAATGTACAGAAATTTAAAGCAGGAGGGAAAAAGTCAGTTGAGAATAATGGAGCCAGAGAGAAAGAGAAATCATTTGAAATATTTTGCTTTTCTTTGAAAGATTTTTGAAATATTTTATACTGTACACAACAAAATTTTCTTAGTTGGAAGGAAATGAGAATAAATCATACTCTTTTATTAGTTTGGTATAACACTACTGATAACACAAATTTTATGAAAGGATGCTAAATGACAGTTTATATAAAGGCCAAGATTCATGAGGCTTGAGATATTAGATTTAGTTGGAAAATGATATATGGAAGGAAGGTCTTTATGTGATTCTCCTAGTACAGTGAGTTCAAATTCAACTTTCTATTTGAAGTTCAAATATGATAAAATTATATTTTAGATATTTTTCATAGGCTAAAAATGGAATCCCTCAGATGTGATTTAAATTTATAATGAACTACATGATAATTAAATTTAAAGGGCTAAATTATCTAAATGTCACTACTTAGGAAGGGAACTTATAATCAAAAGCACTTATTCAGATATTTTTCTCTCCTGTTTCTGTTGATGACACCTGACAAAAATGCTCTTTTTGACAAAAGCCTAGTCAATCCTCTCTGAAGCCTCATCTCAACTAATTCTCAACCTTGGCCTTGAAAACAGTCTTGAAAAAACACTAATGTAGCTTTTAACAATTGAAGGCCACATACGTATAATAATCCTACACTCCTTGAATTGTCTAAGAAAACTCAAGGCTGTCAAAAAAATTTACTGTTTGTTTCTACTGACCTCTGAAGTTAGGGCAATGTCTCCCAGTCTCTGTGGAATGATGGAATCATGTCACTGATAATTGCTAGGAAGCAGGCACAGCTGGCTAATCATATTAGTATTTACTAACCCTTTTGTAATTTTTCATAATTGTATATTTAGAAGACCCTATCATCTCAGCCCCAAATCTCCTTAAACTGATAAGCAACCTCAGCAAAGTCTCAGGATACAAAATCAATGTGCAAAAATCACAAGCATTCCTATACACCAATTACAGATTAACAGAGAGCCAAATCATGAGCCAACTCCCATTCACAATTGCTACAAAGAGAATAAAATACCTAGGAATACAACTAACAAAGGATGTAAAGGACCTCTTCAGGAGAACTGCAAACCACTGCTTAAGGAAATAAGAGAGGACACAAACAGATGGAGAAACATTCCATGCTCATGTGTAGGAAGAATCAATATTGTGAAAATGGCCATACTGCCCAAAGTAATTTATAGATTAAGTGCTATCCCCATCGAGCTACCAATGACATTCTTCACAGAACTGGAAAAAAACACCTTAAACTTCATATGAAACCAAAAGAGAGCCTGCATAGCCAAGACAATCTTAAGCAAAAAGAACAAAGCTGGACACATTCCACTACCTGATTTCAAACTATACTACAAAGCTACAGTAATCAAAACAGCATGGTACTGGTACCAAAACAGAGATCTAGACCAAAGGAACAGAACAGAGGCCCTGGAGGCAATGCCACACATCTACCACCATCTGAACTTTAACAAACCTTACAAAAACAAGCAATGGGGAAGGGATTCCCTGTTTTATAAATGGTGTTGGGAAAACTGGCTAGCAGTGTGCAGAAAGCAGAAACTGGACCGCTTTCTGTCACCTTACATTAAATTAACTCCAGATGGATTAAAGACTTAAACATAAGACCTAACACCATAAAAACCCTAGAAGAAAACCTAGGCAAAACCATTCAGGGCATAGGCATAGGCAAAGACTTCATGACTAAAACACCAAAAACATTGGCAACAAAAGCCAAAATTGACAAATGGGATCTAATTAAACTCCGGAGCTTCTGTACAGCAAAAGAAACAATCATTAGAGTGAACCAGCAACCAATAGAATGGGCAAAAATTTTTGCAATTGACCCATCTGACAAAGGGCTAGTATCTAGAATCTACAAAGAACTGAAACAAATTCACAAGAAAAAAGCAAACAAACTCATCCAAAAGTGAGTGAAGGATATGAACAGACATTTTTCAAAAGAAGACATATATGAGGCCAACAAACATATGAAAAAATGCTCATCATCACTGGTTATTAGAGAAATGTAAATCAAAACCACATTGAGATAGCATCTTACCTCAGTTAGAATGGCGATCATTAAAAAATCTGGAGACAACAGATGCTAGAGGGGATGTAGAGAAACAGGAACACTTTTACAGTTTGTGGGAGTGTAAACTAGTTCAACCATTGTGGAAGACTGTGTAGCACTTCTTCAAGGACCTAGAAATAAAAATACCATTTGACCCAGCAATCCCATTACTGGGTATATATCCAAAGGATTATAAATCTTTCTATTATAAAGACACATGCACATGTATGTTCATTGAGGCACTGTTTACAATAACAAAGACCTGGAACCAACCCAAATGCCCATTGATGACAGACTGGAAAAGGAAAATGTGGCACGTATACACCATGGAATACTATGCAGCCATAAAAAATGACGAGTTTGTGTCCTTTGTAGGCACACAGATGTATCTGTAAATCATCATTCTTAGCAAACTGATGCAAGAACAGAAAATAAAACACCACA